>PVIC010018010.1:0-32124 GCA_004025085.1 Thryonomys swinderianus
GTCCTGGTGCCGTTGCCTTATGTTGCGGGATTGGCTCCTGTGTGACGTCCCGGTGTCGTTGCCTTGTGTTGCCGGATTGGCTCCTGTGTGATCTCCTGGTGCCCTTGCCTTGTCTTGCCCCTTGTCTTCACTCCACAGCCCAGGTGCATCAAGGTGTCACGTCCATGGCAGACCACTCACCCAGACAGGAGCCTTGGCCCCCATGTACTCCAGCTGCGATGAGCTTCAGCACCACTGACTTCCTGGACAGAGGCTCCTTTCTTGGTCTGTTGCTACTAAGTATAATGACTGATACTTTCAATCTGATTTAAGAGGATTCCCTTTCTTAAAGTCCTTTGATCGGTGGGAGCACATCGTATTAGTTATCTACTCCTACATAACAATCTGCACATAGAAACTTGAAACAACAAAAATGTTTTATGTTCTAGTGTCTGTGGGTCCAGATACGAGGCGTCACACAGCTGCGTGCTTCTGTGTGAGTCACATACCTACTCCCGCATATCCCAGTAATAAAACACAGAATCACCAAACACTTCAGTAAATTTTGACTTTGCCTGTTAGTTTTTCTTGGAAATTTATAATAACATTAAATAGTAAATTCACAAAAAGAATTTATATGCCCTTAAAGCATCAGTTACTTGGCTAATTTTTAAAACTAGAAATTTTATTTATCATAAAGTTTATAGCAGATAAAATTGTTTAGAGCAAGGAGCACATAAAATGTATTGATAAACTAGGAAAGACCCATTGAGGTGAAACTGTTGAGGGCTGGATGTTTGTTTATTAATGGTCAATCTATTAATCTGTCTGAGCTGTCACAACAGAACACTGACAAACGGAAATTTAGTTTTTCACTTCTCTGGAGGCTGGAGGTCCATGATTGCTGTTTTGATCTGTTTGATTTCTGATGAAGTTCTTTTCTGACTTGTCAACAGATACTTCTCTTTGTGTTTTCATAAAACCCACAAAGGGGTGGGGTTGGGGAGAAAGTAGAGAGGAAGGGGGGCGACAAAGCTTTCTGCGTTTTCCAGTTTCATTGCTATCAGGCTTCTGTAGCAGTTTCCACATTTAGCCTGAGATGAAAATAACAAAGAACAAGCAGTTAAAGTAGGGTTGCTTAGGGATTTCTAGTAAATCCTTCAGTTAAAGGAGCACCTGTTACATAAGGACACAAGTCCTGTTGTATCAGGGCACACCCTTCTGGCCTCATTTTACCTTAATTTATTCCTCAGGTGTTCTATCCCCAACGACAGGCACATGAGGGATTCAAAGTATAAATTATCGGAGAACATACCCATTCGGTCTGTAGCAGCCAGTCTGCTCTCTGTAATAGCGTTCGAAGGAAAAGGGCAGTTAATGGCTTGGAAGGAGGTGACTGGATATCTCAAGGAATTAAATGTGCCCATCCAAGGGAACAATCACTTAGCAAGATTCCACAGTGAGTTAATTGGTGAAGGAAAAATGTTGCTGTTTTTTAAATCCATTCCTAATAGAGTGAGGCCGTGGTGTTGGAGCAGTAGGCTTTAGTTTGGCCATATTAATGATGTTTTTTATTTTATCTACCTTCTCTTTGTACGGTACAACTAGTAGTATCACTGATGCCTCCTTGGGCAATCATTCTTCCCAACTTTCTGATAGAATTTGGTGAGTCCAGTGATAAGCAACTGTCACCCAGGAGTGGAAACGGCTCTGTGCTGCTCCCTCCCAGCAGTCTGTGCAGTCCAGACCAGTCTCAGTCTTTTCGAACCTGTGTCCTGTTAACAGAAAGGACCATGATTTATTTGTGTCTATGTATGTACATTTTCAAGGCTTTTTATTGCAAATATAGGAAAAATTGTGGCTGTCCTCATTTTAAAGGAATATCTTGGAAAGTTACAGTTAGCTCAAAGAAAACATATTAAGCTTGAGGAAAATCTCTGCAAGTATCAGGACTCACTCTCTGAAGCCTCTTGAGGCAACTTCAGGCTGTGTCACCGTCTGGACCCCTGGGGGTGTGATGACTTGGTTCCTCATGCTGTAGTAGGTGGGAGTTTTTCAGAGGTGGCTGAATCTAGAGTGTGAGAGGGATTCGTGGTGCAGTGTGAGGCCCAAGGGCAACAGAATGAAGAGCGTGAGTTCTCCCAGCCCCAAGTAAGTGAATAAGGTAAAAGGGGTGGGCAGGTTCTCCCAAGGTCCCTTGTTTCTTTGCTGCCTTCTGGCTGCCATGATTGTTTCTCTTCTGCAAGCCACGCTGCCTTGCGGTCAGCCAACTGTGGACTAAAACCTCTGCAAACTGTAAGCCAGATAAACTTTTTTTCCCTTTAACTTTGGGTGTTTGATATTTTGTCTCAACAATGAGAAAGGTAATCAAGACAGACTCCCAGAAGATCAGCGTCCTCCCCTGGAAGAGCCCTTTGGCCACTGTTAAGTCACTTGATGACTCTGCTTAAGCAAGATGAGCCAGTTAGGAAACACTGTCTCATACACTTACCCCAACAGTAAAAACTGTGGTACTTTAAGGCAACAGAGAAAGAGAACTCTTTTTTTATCTTAAAGAAAAATTGCCTTTAAAATTCCTAAGAATAAGGAAGGCTTTACCTTTACTTTACAGACTCCTGAGTTAAGCTTTACCAGTTGTTCTTTTCTTCTGTTCTGGCTATCACATATATATTTGTAGATTACCTGCAATTTTTTTTTGAGGCAGGATCTAGCTTTATAGTTCAGGCTGGCCCTGAGCTCACTCTGTAGCCCAGGCAAGCCTTGAACTCAGCAGTCCTCCTGCCTCTGCTTCCCGAGTGTGGGATTACAGGCGTGAGCCACCACGCCCAGCACTATGGTATATGGTATGTGGTATTAATTGCTGGTGGGCATGAGTCACCCCGCCCAGCACTGTATGTGGTTACCAGGATCGAACTCAGGACTTTGCGCTTGCAAGGCAGGCGCCGGAACCACTGAGCTAAATCTCTGGCCCTAGATTACCTGCATTTTGTTAGAAGAAACAAAGAAGGGGTAAAAAAGAAGCAAAGAGATCATGCATTCTTCCCCTACCCCACATGCTAGGATATACAGCATCATGAGGAGGGTCCGGGGTTCCCTAGCCTAGGGGAGAGAGGGAGAAAAGAAATGCACCCAAAGACCTTACTTGCTCCTGACTGGCTAAGCCAAATATGTTAGCTGGTTTCAGGTGCCAGAGTCTCCTTCTGGAGCTGGTTTCAGGTTCTTTTGATCCTGAGCAAAGAATTACTCAAGACAAGCACAAACAGTAGCAAGGTTTTATTAAAGGTAAGAAAAGAATCAGGCTCTGCATACCAAGTTTGCGCCAAGTAAAAGCAGGAAAAGAGGCGTGCTCTACAGTGCTAGGAGAGGCCGCCACAGAAGTGGGGACACATTCACAGAAGCTGCACATAGACCGTCCCTTTTGTATCACCCGTCCACGCCTCGGGCTGACACCAGGCCCGGGACATCCTAGCAAAGATCTGTTCATCTTCTCAGAAGTGCGCCTTCAGGATTTTGGAAGTGCTCTACAGATGTGCTCTTGGATTTTGTCATTAACCAGTTACACTTAACTTTCCCAGAGGGCTTTGCCACACCTAATCGCCTGTCTCAGTCTCTATATTAAGAGCATTATAGCACTGTAAAACAGCATTGCTTTTATTCTTACTGCCACTATCCTACTTCACATTTTCATTTTTAAAGCTAGCGATTTGAGTTATTCTGCTCTCTTGTTATCTGTAATATTTTACTCTCCCCAGGACCTCATCTTTTCCACCAGCTTTAGTTTCTGAGGCAGAGTAGTCATTTCTCTTTCTAGAAACATCAGTGACTTTTCAGTGCTTGTAGAATAACAGTCAACCTAGAAAAAAGGTCTACATTTCCATCTTCATGTCTTTCTACAGCCCCTGTGTCCTTTTATAAAGTACAGCCTTCTACTTTTCAAAATTATTCAAGTAGAACTTCCTAAGATGTCACACACTGTAATGAAAATATGGTTGTAACTGGCCAAAACTTGCATTCTGAAGCTGGGGAAAGCTGAAGGCCTTAGCTTGAGAGGAGGTGGGAGGAGGAAGAAGGGGGAACAGCAAGTGACTGATCCTTGATCATTTGAAATTTCGGCAGTTAAATTCAGTGCTTTTTCTTTTTCTTTTTTTTTTTTTTTTTCTGAGCCATGGTCTCACTTTGTAGCTCAGGCTGGCCGTGGACTCACTAGGTAGCCCAGGCAGCTCTGAACCCATGGCAATTCTTCTGCCTCTACCTCCCGAGTGCTGGGATGCCAAGCATGAGCCACCACACCCAGCTAAATTCAATGAATTTTAGCTTCTCAGGGATTGAAATAAATGTACAACCGGAAAGCTTACAATGGGAGAAGGCCTCATGCTCCTAGCATGTGTTGGTCTTACAGTCCAGCCCCATAACCTTTCTAGGCTGTGTCTTGATCTTCTGTGCTTAATGATGATGGTCCCACCTGTGAAGTTTCTCTGAGTTCTTCTCATTAGCAAGTCCAAGTTAATTTAACAGATAATGACATGAAACAAGTAGATGTAATACTTAGTAGTCACAGTTTGGCATTTTTAATAGATTTCTCATCTGCATTTCTAAAGCTCTTAATTAAATTTGTATCATTCTGTATTAGTTGTTTACAAGTCTCTCTCCATTAAATTGCATGTTATTTAAAAACATGGTTTATGTGTGTTTTTCTTTTCCATACAACCAAAACCCCTGTTTAAACAATGATAAATTTATCAAAAAGATTGGATAACTCGCTGAAGTTCCCAGTTTTTGTAAGCAGAGGAACCCTTATTCAGATGAAGTGAACAAAGAGCATACTTCCCATCATTTTAGTGAAAACTATTACTAGTAGTCGTGTAAACTCAGGTTATGGTTGTGAAGTTTGATCACACCAGTCTCACCACTTTACACCTCCTGTCTGTTAAGTTCTATATCACTGTGAGCCAGATGGAATTGTGTAGGGGGCTGTTGTAACCCAGTCCTCGGCATTTCTCTCAATTCTCATTTCCTTTTGCCTCAGATTTCTTCTAGGTGTCTAGAATAGATATGTACTATTGCTCTTTGGTGTAATCCCTCAGCAGGGCTAATAAATCCAGGCACTAAAGGCATACAGTGAATTGTGCTCTTCCACACAAGGCACTATGCTATATCAAGAGCTAACAGTTGTTTGTGTGTTTGTTCTCTGTATGCTGAATGCAATGCTAGATCCTTAATATACATCTCCTCCTAAATCCTCTTTCACATCAGTACCATTATTATTTCCAGTTTATATGTAAAGGAAGTGAGACTAGAAATGTTTATAAAATACCCCAAATTTATAATTTATCATCTGCTTTTGAACTGTGGCTCTGTAACTAATTAACTGTACAAGACATTGACAAGTCGCTTAACTCATAGTGCCTTCATTTCCTCTTCTGTAACGCAGAAATGAACATCATCTTAATTCCATCAAGCTCGATGTAATGACTGCATGAGTTCATGTATATGTCAGAAGTTTTCCACAGTGCACGGCTTGATTTAAAAAAAAAATGTCAACTGCTATTTGGAAAACAAATGCTAGATCCTATGGATAATACAAATATAAATAAGAGTTTGCCTTCTTATTTATAAGCCATGAAGGAAGATAGAAACATATTCATTTATCATTCAATTAAAATTAATGAAAGTCTAAATGAATCGATAATCAGAGTTAGAAGCAATGTGCTGTGGTTGTCTGCTAGCATAAAGGATAAATGTGGGTGGAGGGCAGAGAGAATAGGGATGCTAAGAAAACACTGGCTGGGAGTTAGGAAGTGAGGGGTAGAAATAGGTCAATTACTCACTAATTAAGAAACTTAACCAGTTACTAAACCCTCCTGCAACTCCTTTGGTAAAATGGATAAATTGTACCCACCTATAAAGTTATTAGAAAGATAAAAAATATTTAAAGCTTTTTTTTTTTTCTTTGAGACAGGGTCTCGCTTTGTAGTTCAGGCTGGCCCTGAGCTCACTATGTAGCCCAGGCAAGCCTCGAACTCAGCAATTCTCCTGTCTCGCAGATTCTCCTGTCTCTGCCTCCTGAGTGCTGGGATTACAGGTGTGAGTCACCACGCCCAGCACTGTATGTGGTTACCGGGTATCAAACTCAGGACCTTGCATTTGTGAGGCAGGCGCCGGAACCACTGAGCTAAATCTCCGGCCCTGAAAGCTTCTTCAATAAGGGCTATAATGTAGTGTATGATTAACCAGATCACATGAATTTCTATTGCTGAACCATAAAAAAAGGATCGCTGTATCCAAGGAGGAAGCTGGAATTCAGAATAGGAAAACATTTCTGAGTCATTCCCATTTTTGCTTCACCCAACACAAATTTGCTGAAAATGTGGACATTTAGGAACCTTCTGTTCATCACTCACTCCTCACAATTCACTTCTGTGTTTTTTGTTTCAAAATAAAGTGTTCAAATCCAACTGCCAATCTCAGTCTCCCTCTCATTTTACAAGGTGTATGTACCATATTTTCTGAATTCAGTATTGGCTTTTCTTGCCATCTCTCATCTGTTCTTCAAACAGCAGCCAGAGCAACAGTTCAAAAGCAGAAATCGGCCCACACTATGGCCTTCTTTTTTTTTTTTTTTAACTATTTAGTGATAAACCTTTACAGTGCTATGTGGTTCCACCTCACCTTCATTATTTCACTCCAAATCTCTTCTTTCTCAGGAATTTCCTATACTTTCTTTCTTTTTTTTTTTTTATTGTTTTGAGTTTTTTTGTTTTTGTTTTTGTTTTTTTGAGACAGGGTCTCACTTCGTAGTTCAGGCTGGCTCTGAGCTCACTATGCAGCCCAGGCAAGCTTTGAACTCAGCAATCCTCCTGTCCCTGCCTCCCGAGTGCTGGGATGACAGGCGTGAGCCACCACGCCCGCCTATTTTTTCTTTTACTTGGAACATTGTTCTCCTTTTGCAAAGTGGGATCTCTCCTATCCTTTATGTTTTCCTTGTCCTTTTACCTACATAATGTCTGCTCCATCTGCCTATTGGTTGTTTCACCTACTGTGTGTTTCCTTCAAGAATTAACAGACAGATCCTTCCCTGTGTCTTCCTTGTTGCTTGGCTTTCCCTGCCTTCAGTATGCTCTGCAAGAGTGGAGATAATGTCGGTAGTTTCTGCTTTATTCATCTCTAGACACTCAGAATAGTTCCTAAGAGGTGTTTGATGACAGCGTCAGCAGGCATCCGGGTCCATTATTCACTCAAATCTAGCTAGCAAGAGCAGGAAAGCACATCACTCCAGCACTTTGAAGAATAAAACATGTGTCTGGGAGCATGTGATATTGATTGTATGTGTATACACACACTTGACTCTTCCAGTATGGAATTTGTATGTTAGTTCATTATTAGTTCCTGCTAAAGGTTGACAATCCGTTCTTCCACTGACACTGGGACTGCATTAAGCAGAGTTTTCCTCTGTCCTGTCCAGTTGCAGTACTTGTCTTCTTCCACTTGAGAAGTTCAGGGTGAACCTTTTCAATACCAGCAGGTGGCTGTTGTACCTCTTTTTCATTTCTTTGTTATATCACCTAGAATGTACCCCAGATATATTGTACAAAATATATCTTGCTCCACCATGAGCTTAACCTTCAGAGCTGCCAGCCCCTTACTTATTTGTTGCTCTTTGTAAAATGAAACCAACTTGTCTGTCTTTGTCTTTTACCATTGTGTAGTGACTCTGCATTATTCACAGATTTTCTCAGTTGAACAGAATAGAATGAGGTTGTTGATCAGACACTGGCTCCTGTGTCTACCGAGAACTGAATCTTCTTTGCTAAGCAAAGAAAATGAAACTCTGAGGCTTTTTGCAGTGATATCTTCCAGTGTTATTCCTTGCTAGTTTGCCTGGTCCCTTCATACACCCTCTTGGTTAGCTTTACGTAGGGAATTGTTGATACTGTTTCGAGTAGAAACTCCGTACCTGTGTTTCTAATCCTCTGTAAGATATGTTAAGTGTTTTTAAACATACACACAAGATTTTCTTAAAAGTTTTAAAAATCTCTGTATTATGTGCAGTATAGGAACATTACAGCAGGGCGAATTTAAATAATATTTATCCATTGAAATTTAGGGGAAACGGGCATGCACATTTTTAAAACCCAGTCACTGGTTAATAGAAATATGACAAATTTACATGAATTTTCTTCTTTTACTTTGCTACTTTATATGTGTGTCATTTTTCTGATACAAATATAATAGTTTCAGCTAGTACAAAAAAAAAAGAGCGAGAAGCCCAAAGAAGGAAATTAAAATCCTCTAATAGTTGATCTCCTGCTGTTAATATGTTAGGAATACTTTTATTCTCTTATTTATGCTTGCAATACCTGTCTACCTTTAGTGTTCAAACTGGAATCACTTTATTGTGTCATTTTCTATTCTTATTAAAGTGATCAATTTAGTATGCATATTTTATTATGATATTTTACAGCATAATTAATTATGGCATCATAACTTTCAGTTATAAGCTGGGATTTATTTATCCAGGCATATGTGGTAGAACTGTTAACATTCTTTCCAAAATTTTACACAGAGATTAAGATGGTACATAGATTTTTTTTGTAATCCTCTCTAATAATTCCCTTACCGTATCACCTTATAAGGAGAATTATTAGGCCCAAGTTCTACACATTTTAATATTTCTTATTCATGTTATCAAACTATCCTCTGAAAGTTTGTACCAGTTTACACATTTATCCGAAGGGTGTGGGAAGGCTGATTCTCTGAGCTCCTGTCATCACTGAAACACTTCTTTTTGTCTGTCAGTTTTCTATGTAATTTAAAAATTGTGGCAAGAATAAAATATGAGACCTATCCTCTTAATAAATTTTTCATCTGCACAATACAACATGTAGACACCATGTTTAGTATTTACCTTGAACTTACTCTTCTTAACTGAAGCTTTATATCTGTTGAATGGTAACTTACCATTTCCCCTCCCTTGACCATTCTACACTGTTTCCATGGGTTTAACTGTATTTTATACATAATTTAAGTGGTAGTTATGAAAAGAGTTTGTTATGTATATTGGAATTTTATTTCCCGTTTGTGAAATGCTTATTCGTATCTTTGACCTCTTTTTACCTATTTTGCTGCCCCTGTTGTTTTTATTGATTTTAATGAATTATATACTTTTTCCAAGTCAAATGATCCAGTTAAGAATCAGAGCGGAGCTCTTGCCCGCATGGCAAACCAGCAGCCCCTTCTGTTTGCCTACCTACTTCCTTAGCGATGTCATCAAGTGTGTTGTGGGAAAGTGCAATAAATACCTTATTAATAAATCTTCTCTAACTTTGCAATAACTTGTGAGTTAGGAAACAAAGACAATATTATCCCTGTTTCACACAGAAGACAAGTGTAACTCCAGGAATTAATAAACATGCAAGGTCTCATAGTTTTTAAATTCCAGGATCATGACTAGGTTTTCAGATCTCAACACCTGATATCTTTCAGCTCTGTCTCTCCATGCGTATGTTCTTTTCTTCACTGTATTTTTTTCTGTTTTTTTTTTTTGTGTGTGTAGTGTATTAGGACTGAGAGAGACCATATCATTTATACTAAGTGTTACTGGGATGCTGTCTTAGTTATTTTTCTTTCTGCTGAGATGAAAGACCTGACACCCAAAGTTGAAGGGGTAAAGGTTTATTGAGCTCGTAGTTTGTAGAAGTTTTAGCCCATAACTGCCTGGGACCAAGGCAGGGTGGCACATGGCAGAGGGCAACAGATCATGGTAGTAGAAGACACCAAAAGCAACAAGAGAGGGCACAGTTCTTCCTGCCTCTTGTATCTTATTCAGAATACTTGGGGGGGTAGCATTTGAACTCTTAATCCTAGTGCCCTTGGGCCTGGCATTGAACCATGAATCAGTGACTCACTCCCGCTTCAGCCACCTCTGAAAAAGCCACATCTATGACTCCATGAGTCTTTAAGGGGACATGTAGACACAGGCATAAGGGCGCCCTGCAAAAAGTCAGTCATTTCATCAGTCTGTCTAAATCCATTTGTATCATGTTAAAACTTGAATTGAATGTGGTAATTAACGTTGCTCCTTCTAAAAATGCAATGTTTTAGCAAATAAAATAATAAAATGTGTTTTAGCAGGCAAAGAGAGATCCCCTTTACACTGTTCCTGGTTCATTGCTTAAATATAATATTTAAGACTTACCACTATTAAAATATATTTATTTGAATCATAGTAGCCTTAATTGTATCATCTTATATGAAAAATAAATCATTGTCAAAATGTGAAGCTGGACATAACGGACCTTTTCAGTTAAATCTGATTCTAAGATAACGTGAGAGTGTGGATAGGATGTGGTGTCTCTGGAACAGGTTTTTCTTTTTCCCACCTTCATAAAGTGAGCACAGTTTTTCCAACCGCATTGCTCCTCAGCAAGTAAGCAAGGATGCTATTTCGCTTCTGCAGTTTCAACACCTTCAGTTCTGTGTTGTCACCCCAATCATGTTGGCTTCTACCTATGTGTGATAACTGGAAGTACTATTCTGAAATGACAGCCTTTCTGAATACTCCTTATTGTTGATGCTTTATACTATGTCATACCAAATCTGCCTATATTGTTTGTCATTCATATTGTAGGCTCATATGAATAATAGGTTAACTATATTGCAAAAATTTCCAAAAAAATCTGGGAGATGGTGCAGTCTTATATGCTTGTTGCTATGCAACCACATTCCCAAAATAGCAAGGGAAGCAGTGAATGTCAGGGACAGTTATCTAAACAGGGTAGAACATAGAAACTCAGTGTGCATCCACTGATTTTATATTTTTTAATTAAATTCTTTTCTGGTACATTTTATAAACACATTATGGTCACTCAATACTGAGAATTTATACCAGTATATGACATTAATTAATTCTCTTTTTTTCACATTCCCTTACCCACCCTACAATCTCTGAGCCCAATATACATATTCTTTGTTTCCTTTTCTAACATCATATTTTTCTTTCCTCTCATTACTTACCCCTGCCCTTTTCCCTTTAAAGATTTTTTTATTTCACAATACCTATCATACATTCTAGAAATCATTTACATCTTCAGATACAGATAGCAGAGAAAAGATAACAGTATTTACACATCTTGACCTATTTATGTCACTTATGAGTATGTCCTCAAAGTATACCCATTTGAGCATAAATGACTCAGATTTATCATTCTTTATGACACAGTAATACTCTATTTTATTTTATTTTTTTTAAACCACACTTTTTTTTTCTCCAGTCTCCAGTTGATGCACATTTGGTTTGTTTCCAGGATTTAGCTATCACAAACTGATCTACTATGAACACGTGTGCATTTATACCATTGTGATATGAATCTTTTAATTCTTTCATGTATATCCCTAGCAGGGAGATAGCAGGGTCAAATGGGACCTCTAATCCTAGTTTGCTGAGGAAGCTCCACACTAATCTCCACAGCGGTTGCACCAGTCTACATTCCCACCAACAGTGGAGAAGGGTTACTTTCTCTCCATAGCCCTGCAGCATTTATTGCTGGCTAATTTCGAGATAGCAGCTATTGTTTGTGGAGTGAGATGAAATTTCAGTGTTGTTTTCATCTGCATCCCTTGAATGACCAGTGATGTTGATTATTTCTTCATATGCTTCTTGACTGCTTTTCTTTTCTTCCTCTGAAAAATGTCTGTTCATTTCAGATGCCATTTTTGAACTGGGTCTTTAAATTTGGGGCTATTGACTTTTTTAAGCTCTTTATATATTCTAGACAGTATCTCTTTCTCTCAAAAACAGGTGGCAAAGATTTTTTTCCATATTGTTGGTTGTCTTTTTGCTCTGCTGGTAAATTCTTTTGCTGTGTATAAGCTTTTTAATAGGATGAGATCCCATTTGTTGATATCTTTCTGCTGGTTCTTGTGCTATAGAGGTTTTGTTCATAAAGTCTTTCCCCAACCCAATGTCTTCAACAGTTCTACCTAACTTATTTTGCAGCAGGTTTAATGTTTCTGTTTTAATGTTGGGTTGCTAATCCATTTTGATTTTAGATTAATGCATCGTGAGAGAGATAGGTCAGGCTTTAGTCTTTGGCAGTTTAAAACTCAGTTTTCCAGCACCATTTGTTAAAGAGGCTGTCTTTCTGCCGAGCGTGGTGGCTCACACCTGTAATCCCAGCACTCGGGAGGCAGAGACAGGAGGATTGCTGAGTTTGAGGCTTGCCTGGGCTACATAGTGAGCTTGGGGCCAGCCTGAACTACAAAGTGAGACCCTGTCTCAAAAAAAAAAAAAAAAAAAAAGGCTGTCTTTTCTCCTTTATGGATATTTGGCTTCTTTGTCAGAGATAAGGTGGCTTTGTGTATCTGGAGTAGCTTCTAGATCTTCTTTTACTTTGCTAGTGCCATGCCATTTTAATCACAGTGGCTTTGGGGGTCATGATACTCCTGCCATGTCCTTGTTGCCTAGAGTTGGCTTTTGCTATTCTAGTTCTCTTGTGGTTCCAAATGAATTTTTGGATGATTTTCTCTAGATCTGTGCAATATGCTTTTGGGATTTCTATTGAGATTGATTGAATCTATGTAGTAGTTGTGGGAGTAGAGCCATTTTAAGGATATTTTTTCTTCCTACCCAGGAACAAGGGGTGTCTTTCCATTTTCTGATATCCTCTTCAGCCTCACTTTTCAGAGTGCTGCAGTTGTAAGAGTAGAGGTCTTTCACTTCCTTTGTTAGATTAATTCCTAGATATTTTATCTTTTGGGAAGCTATTATGAAAGGAACTGACTCCCCAATTTCTCTCTCAGTGACTCTGTTGTTTGTGTATACAAAGGCTATCGAATTTTTGGGCATTGATCTTGTATCCAGCTATGATACTAAATTTGGCAATTCAGTCTAGCAGTTATTTGATTGAGTTTTTAAGATCTTCTATATAAAGTATCATGTCATCAGCAAATAATGACAGTTTAACCTCTTCCTTTCCTATCTTTATTCCTTTTATTTCTTTCTCTTGTCTAATTGCTATGGCTATGGTTTCTAGCACTATATTGAACAGAAGTGGTGATAGTGTACATCCTTGTCATGTTCCTGATCTTAGTGTGAAAGGTTTTAGTTTTTGACCACTTAGGATGATGCTGGCTGTTGATTTCTCATAAATAGCATTTATTAGTTTGAGATAAAAATCCATCTTTTATGATTTTCTGTAGGGTTTTGATCATGAATAGGTGTTGGATTTTGTCAAACACTTTTTCTGCATGTATTGAGATGACCATATGGTTTTTGTCCTTGAATCTGTTTATGTAGTACATTACTTTTATGGATTTATGTATGTTGAATTTAACTTGGTCAGAATGTGTGATCTTCTTGATGATTCTCTGTATTCTGTTTGCCAATATCTTATGGAGAATTTTTGCATCAATGGGAGATTTGCCTTTAGTTCTCTTTTGGTTGGGTCTTTCTCTTCTTTTGGAATCAATGTAATGGTTGCTTTCAGGAATGAATTTCAGAGTACTGCTTTACTTTCTATTTCATTAAAGTGTTTAAGAAGTAGTGGCATTAAAGCTTCATTAAAAGTTTTGTAGAATTCACCAGTAAAGCCATAAAAACCACGGCTTTTCTTTGTCAGTAGGCTTTTTTTATTACATTTTCAATTTCACGGATTGATATTGGGGTGTTTACCATTTTTATATCTTCATTCAACTTTGGAAGTTCATGTATGTCTAGGAATCTATCCATTTCTTCTACATGTTCCATCTTATTGGAATACCAATTTTCAAAGTAAGTGTTTATTGTTCTCTGGATTTCCACTGGATTTGGGGTGATTTTCCCCTTTTCATTCTGTTCCAATACCATGGATTTGAGCCTTTTTCTCCCTTTGTTTGATAAGTTTGGCTAAGGTTCTGTCAATTTTGTTTATACTTTCAAAGAACCAACTCTTTGATTTGTTGATTTTTTATATCATTCTCTCAGTCTCCATTGCATTAATTTCTGCTCTGATCCTTATCATTTCCTCCCTAGTATGGGCTTTGAGTTTTTCTTCCTCTCTTAGCTTGGGGTTCAGCATTAGATTGTTTATTTGCACTTGCTCTATTTTCCTGGCGTAGGTGTTAACTGCTATGCATTTTCTTGTAGAACTGCTTACACTGTGTTCCATAAATTCCTTTATGTTTTACGGGGATTATCATTTAATTGAAGAAACTGTTTAATTTCTTCTGTGACCAGTTGGTTATTAAGTAGAGTGTGGTCAATTTTCATGTGTTTGTGAGGATCTTGGAATTTCATTTGCTATTCAGCTCTATTTTCAAGGCACTATGGTCTGACAGTGTACATGGAATAGTTTCAGTTCCTTTGCATTTATTTAAACGTGTTCTGTGAACTAGCATGTGGCCTGTTTTGGAGAATGATGCATGAGGGGCTGAGAAGAATGTATATTCTGACGTTGTGGCATCTATTAAGTACATTTGTTGAAAAGTCTGGTTTAGTGCAAGCATTTTCTTACTGATTTTTTTTCCAGTCAACCTATTTATGACAGCAGGGTATTGAAGTCCTCTACTACTATTGTACTAGTGCTTATCTGGGTTTTCATATCCATTAATATGTTTTATATAGTTGGATGCATTAGAATTTGGTGCATAATTTTTTGAGACATGGTCTGTCTGTCTGTCTGTCTCTCTCTCTCTCTCTCTCTCTCTCTGTTTTTCTCTGAAGTACAGTTGAGAAGAGAAAAAACCAGAAGTTGGACAGATTCAGCAATAGCAGCATAGAGAAATAAAAAAGAAATGTAGGTCAGAGCAAAGAAAGAAAAAGAATAACACCAGCAGTAGCAACAACAACAACAACAATAAAACAAAGCTAAGAACACTACCCAAATGACCTTCACAATGTGGATTTGTTGTCTCTGGTAGATAATAAGGGTAGTGGCATACAGATTGAAGTTGATTAGACACAGGGAAATAGCCATCATCCCTTGTCTAGGTTCTGAGTATAATGCCTGAGTTGAGCTCAATGAGCTCCTACAGGCCTTAACTCTGCAAGAGTCCAGGATCTTGCAGGTGGAACTGACTCCACCAACTCACCAATGGCTGTAGTCACCAGGATTCCCTCACTCTTCCAGTGAGTGTTTTCTTCAGTGTGGTAGACTGGGTGGAGGAGCTAACCAGAGGCCTCTGTCTAGGCTCCAGTACCACAGCGGCACTTATTCTGTGGCCACAGACAAGCAGGTGGTGTCTCTGGAGGCTCTACCCCATACAACAGTCATGTCCAGTTTGATCCACAAGAAAAAGGAGATTCCAAGGCCTTCTGGTTTCACCCTAGTCATAGAAGAGCTGCAGGCCCAACGCTGGTCGGTAGCACCCAGCTGTCTTCTTGCTGAGACTCACTGTGTGACCTCTTCTCCGTCCTATCTGCCCAGTCTGTCTCCTCAGTCCTTTGGTGTAGTCCCAGCAGCAGAAAAGCTGCAGGCCTGGGCCCTGATTTTATATTTTTTGACTTGGTAACATGGTTGTTTCTCAAAGCCAGATAAAAAGTGTTAATTTAAATGTTTTAAAGATTCAGGAAGTCACGGTACTTACTAGTGGAGATAGATCCCAGTTTAAATCTCAGTTCTTTCACTTCCTGAGCAGGATGAAAACATGTATCCTATCACTTTTAATTTTATCTTCATATGCTACAGTTGTGATACCAGCATCTTTTTTGTGTGATTTGTAGACCAAATAAAAGACTAAGTTAAAAGTGTTCTACAGCATTCCTGATGCACAGTAAATGTTTACTTAAATTATGATGATCATGATATAAATTACAATTGGAAATTTATTATTAATAGCCCTATTTTTCTCTCAAGAACTCCATGACAGTTTCATTCATAATATTTATGGTGACTTGTATACATATCTGTTTAATTTTTGTTTTCTCAATTATTTGTGAGTTCTAAAGATGCAGAAAATGTACCTGGGTGTTCATTAGTCTGTAATCAGTGTCTGACATAGCATCTGGCATAAAGTAGGTGGTTAACAAATAGTCTTGGAAGAACAGAAAATTAAATGAAGTGATGGATATTTATTCTAATAATAATATACTTTTTACAAGCCTATATACATGTCCTGATGGTGTGTATGTGTGATTCTCCAATTTATTTTTATTTTTCTATGAACAATTTTCAGTGGTAGTCCCTTTTACTAGTGTAATTCAGAATTCTCTAAGGCTCTCTGTAGCCTAGTATATTATGCTCTGTAATACAAAAACTATACAGGTGATAGAATTATAATTGAAGCAAGGAATTATATACTGAGACCACTTTATGAGGACTGGGGTACTGATGCATTTTGTCAGTGTACACAGATAGTGAAGGAAGACTACTAAATTCTTTTAAGTATTTCTTTTTAATGCTTCATCACCGGTCTTCATTTTATTCCTTTTTGTATGTTAATTCCATTAATTAAATTTTGCTCAATTTCTTTATAATTGTTCTTTTGTCTTTTGAAAGGGGAGTGGTAATGTTAGAATACCTGAATTGTGTTACACATGGTTCTAGATATTCAAATTATATAACTTTAATCTTAACTGTAATGCCTTATGTTTCATACCATTATTCGCATTGCATAGTGAAGAGCAAGAAACATTGGAGTTTTCTTTAGTTTGGTGAAAATCACATGGCTGATTAATACTGATGCCTAGGTCTGCTCATTTTGAAAGCCATATATTTTCAATGCATCATTTAAATCTATAAATTTCTATCTAATCTTTATTTAAGCTATATTTTACAAACGCATTACCTAATATTCTCTGTCACTTAGCTCTAAGAGATATGGACACTATTCCCAAAGAATTTAGCCTGTTGGAGAGTTTTGATAACAAGTGAAAGCAGTTTTGATAAGCTTTAGAATTCTTATGGTGAGATCTTTTATAAGAGATCTCACTCTTATATGAGATCTCTTATAAAAGAGAAATCTCTTATAAAAGAGAAAATGAGAAACATTTTCTTGAATGTAATGGAATGTGAGTTAGTTGTTCCTGAAAGAAAAGTGAGTTGAATAAAGAAAGGAGATTTTAGGCAAAGATACCAATATGAATAAAGCTGCCATGGGTGAAATTCTGCTCCTCCTTCACTAAGTGAGCCCATTTTGGCCTCCTTGGAACGTGGAAAAGTAACTCTATTTTCTCTGTATAACAGCCCTCGAAAAATATCACTTTATTTCTGGGAGTGCCTTTTTTATTTTATTCTTCCTCCAATTATTATTGCTATTACTGATCTCTTGGGATGTGTTAGTTAACTCCCTCATACAATATGAGACATCTTTTGACTTTTTAAAGATTAATTTCCACAGTAAAACCTGTAAGAAGCTTCACTTGCAAAATCCAGAATGTTGAATGATGCTGTATTGTCAGCACGTCCGCACTGATCACAGTGTTCTGGCTGAAACTGATTTGTACAGGAGTCAAAAATTAACATATTTGCTTTTCCTAAGGTGTAATATTTCAAATGAAGAAGACAAATTTAGTTCAATTATATCTTCTCCACTTACTTTGTCATCAAGTAACACGAGCCCTTGCTTCAGTGATAATATAAATTAAAACTGAGGCATGCACAAATTTATAGTAATAATCTTTAATTGTAACACAGGAGAAAATGAAGGGGATGAGCCACTTGGACAAAATCAAGCTGGTGCTGTACCAAAGGAAAATAAGAGATCATAAAAGAACTTCAGTTGTAGGAATGAGGGTGTGTGTTAAATGCTAAAACCCAGATATCCTTCCAGATCTTCAATATTAATTTAGTGACTCTTACCTTGGTCTTCTCAGTCTTGAAGAACAATCAGATGCACAAGGTAAATCTAGGGCTAATAAACCTTAGGATACAGAATCTCCCTGAGTGTTTAGATGCCCATGTGCAGAACTGAGCAGGGATCTGTCCTAAGGTTCTCATATAACAGAGACATGAAATGAAAGCTGAAACCCCTGTCTTTACTCACCAAATTTGACATTTGTAAGTCTAGACTTTAGTCCCCTGTCATAGAAGAGTGCAAGGCATGCTTTTGTGAGTAACAAGTTAGAGGACTAGGAGTTACTTGTCTTTTCTCCATACAGTGATATCTAACCATGTCAATTTTTGGATAAAATATGGACTTTTAATGAAAATTTTGAGTATGAAAGCAGTACATTCTGAAAACATCTGGGAGACTTAGAATTTAACAAATTCAACTTTGAATTCCTAGTTTCTTCACTTAAATTCTGTGAAGTGGTTCACTTAACCTTTTCATGCCTCATTTGCCTCATCTATAAAGTGAGCATAATAATTTCATAGGAACAAAGTAAATCATATATTACAATACTTGTCACATTATAAGTATTCAACAGGTGGTAGCTAAACTTACATTTGAATATAAATGCAGGCCTAAGAATGGGCCATTTTCCTGTTTCTATTAACTCTATTATACAAGTAAATTATATATTTCCAAAGTAGTGGAATGTTAAATATGCAAAATATGCAAGTAGATATTACTTCTACATGGATAATGAAACATCTCAACATGATTAATGAGGCCATTAGTAACATCAGACAAAATAATAGCGATTCACTTTTTATTTTAATATAGAACCAATAGATCTGTTACCGTAAGAGATACCCTTTCTCATTTGAATTAGTGCCAGTTACGAGACTCTCTTTAGAAGGACAAAGCCAGGTTAGAAAAGAAGTTTCTAGAGTAAGGTGGTATTTTCAAAAGTTTCATGTTTAGTTCTGGGTCAGAAAAAAATTGTAGTGCATTGAAATTATGACATGGCCAGCAAATTAATATCCCAGTGTAAACAGCTTCTCAAGTTGGTGACATGTGGAAAAAGTGATTTGCTAAAAAAATGTTTTCATTCTTCCCTTTCAGTTGCTTACTATATGACATTAATAAAAAATGATTGAAAAATGATCTATTAATCAAACAATATCAAATACCATAAGTGTTATCAATGCATTATTTTATTTATGTGCCAAAATTATTTCTTAAATATAGAAGTCTCCAATAAAGATGTGGCATTAATAAAAATACCTGTAAAGGTATCATCCTGTACATTTCCAAATAAGCTTGCTTCTGACATTTTTCTTTTGCTCTCGCTGCTGATTCATTACTGCAGGGGCCACACAACTCTGCGTCATGCTCCTAACACAGTATTTCTTTAACTTCATTTCCATATTTTAATACTCTAAAGTCAATGTAGTTTCAGATAGTTCTATTGCCTAGATAATCTTATCAATAGGTAAATATTATTAGAAACACTTTAATTTCTAAAATTCTCCTGAGAATTGATTTCCAGATACTTTTTTTAATCTCATATTTTGAGCACTTAATATTTTCCCTTTATGGCACACTCTGTTAAAATGCTGGAACAAAAATTATACCCTTTCATGCTTTGCTTTTAAAGTGACTACTTAGGCCATTTATATTGAAATAGCTCTCACTTGTAATATGAATAAGTAGAATGAAATTATATTATTAGATTCCTTTGTACCCAAATTTAGATACATTTTATATAATATCACATCTTCTTAAACATAATTGCCTTTAAATAAAAGCTTGATAGTATACAGTTACTATAGTCCACACTGAACAGACAGGCTGTTATTTTTATTCCTCAACTGCATAGTCACTTGTCTCCAGACGTATAGAATTTCAAATTTAGCATTATGAAATACATAAAAAATCACACATAATGTTCTTTGGTCTGAAGGATAAGTCACTTCTTCCATAGGTGTAAAGGGCCTGCTCTGGGCTTGGCAAGGCTCCGATCACACACCTCATGCCCTTCTTGACTTTTGCATCTTGGAGATGGAAGGTGGGCAGGTAGATTAGTTAACAAGCTAGGGAATATTATGCAAGCTAAATAAGTACTACTTAAAAAGCCAGATACCAGTATTGGGAGTTTTTTTAGGGAGGATTCATGAGGTCTCTGGGGATGAGGACCCTGCAGCAAAACAACAGGATAGAGAAATGGTCAGGTCCATAGATGCCAAGACAAAATATTGGTGAATGACAAGGAACGACTCAAGGGTGGGAACCTAACGGGGTGGGAGTTTGGATGTGAACAGATCTAATTTTGTTTATCAGAGGTTCTGTGAATCCACATTTTGACTTTTGTGTAGTAGCTAAATGTTTTACCACCCTCTTGCAAGGGGTTGGCCATCCTGCAATTAATTCTTCAGCAGCCTTTAAACAACTAAAACTAAGAATTCAGTAGAGGAGCTACTGATTTATCATTGTACTGTCTACCCCAAACAACACTGTATTTACTATGTTATGAACTATCATCACATCATATTTTAAAATGTAAAGTTTCCCCTTTTTTGTACATTAAGGTCTAAAGTATATGAGGAGATTTGTTGTCTTTCTCTTTGATATTCATGTAGCATACCATCTTGGTATTTGAATTGTACTGATTTGCTCTGATTTTATTATCTCTGTTACCAGAATATTAAATTAAGCTAAGATTGAGATGGATTCAAATATTCCATATCACTGTTCTGTGGGGATCGTGGTTCAGTTCACAGTATAGTTGAAACACACATCGGGCCCCTTTTCTCTTCTTTGTAATTCACCAGGATGCACATTCAGCACTAATTAGAAAACACATGCCCTTCACTTTTGACCTCCTCACTCATTTATGCTGAGGACGCCAAGCTGTGTTACAACATGTGAACCCAATAAGGGCATGATTAGTTCCATTTAATGATAATTGGCCTTCTGGTATGATTTCCAGGAATATATTGCCTTATTAAAGCATAAACTATTTCTTTGAAAAATCAAAATCCACTTTATTAGTACACTTCCGTAAACATATTCCTATTATTTATAAAGGGGGAAATTGTCTTCTTTGAATGTACCTTCAAAATATCTTGTAGTACTTTCTCATAAGTGGGCTGCCTTTTATTACTGTGTTAAATTATTTAGTCTGTTCATCTCAGACCAGGGTTAGGAGAAGGAATTTGGTAATTGTTCTTTTCTATTTTTAAAGGATACTGAAACAAGTTATATCTGCAGGCAACTAAGTCCTTGTGTCTTTTTATTTTTTATGTGGACAGCCTACCCATAAGTTGGGAAGGATTTTGGCTGGTAGCCAAATTCTGGGTAGTCAGCTGTTACAATTGTTTGTGTCTGCATGTATTCTAAAGTGTCTTTATAGTTGAAATAAAATGAGTGGCGTTTGGTCTATAGCAGACCATGGTAGGTCAGAGATTTTAGTGAATGCTTTATTTCATTCTTTTGATTTTAGTTTTGTTGTGTCTGCTGTATCTATGATGTAGTCTACAAATTTTTATTTCAAACAAAACTTTGTTAGAGCGATTCCAATTTCTACAAAATTAGGTTATAGTATAATATATGCATAATTCTCAAATTACACTTAGTAATAAATGTCCCTTTAGATTTGAACTCTAATTTTTAAATGTTTATTTAGCAAAATACTGCTCAAAATACATAGGAAGAAATTTTGATTGGATTGACAAGAAAAGCAGTTCTGAATTTCATAAAATCTTCACCAGGGAGACCGCGTTGTCAGCAGCAGTAATTACAGCAGATAATTGTGTCATTCGCCCTGTTACAGACTGCTGAGTGTGATGCTGTGGGGACGCACCAGCTGTCACGCCCTGTTAACTTTCACATTCTGGGATTTGCACAATCACACTAGGGGTCCTTCTTGGTGAATGGAAGGAAAACAAAACCCAAAAGTTAAAACCAGACCCATAACTCTCATCATGCACTAAACTAAAATCAAAATGCATCAAAGTTCTAACTAGTAAAACAGGAGCACTGAATCTGCTGGGAGACAAAATAGGTAGAACTCTTGAAAACACTGGTGTAGGCAAAGACTTGAATAAAACTGCAGTCACACAGGAAATAGATCAACAATTGGGATCTCATCTTTACAAAGCTTTTTGTATAGCAAAAGAAACCAACAGAGTGAAGAGGAAACCCAAAGTTTCAGAAAAACGTTTTGTCAACTCCCTCAAAGGACTAATACCTACAATATATAAAGAACTAAAAAAAAGAGAGAGAGAGAGAGACATTTCCCAGTTTAGAGACCCAGTCCTGAAATGGACATCTGAATTGAATACAAACTTCTCAGATGAACAAGCACAAATGCCAGACCATCAACAACCTTGGTCAGCTGGATCTGGCACTGATGCCCGTTTAACGGGGCAACTGCACATATTTCTTGTTTTACCTCTCTTCTTTCTCATTCTCATCACACCATCTTAAAGAGACATTTTGAATGAGCAAGTGGATTTCATTACTAGTCAGAAGCCAAAAGGAACATGTGTATAAACAATACCAAAAAGAGTCTTCACATCCCCCGAGTCACCAGCTGTGGTAGACCTGGGCCCGTGGTGTGTGTGTGTGGGGGGGGGTGAGTGACAAGGGACAAGAGGAAAATAACAGTAATGAAGACAAAGAACAGCTGGTTTCCCTAGAAGGACTTTGTTGCTCATGACTAAAGTCCACTTGCAGTTAGTTAGAAGACCACAATTTGGTATTTTTAAGTTTTTTTTTTTTTAAACAGATACTGTTGAATATAAGAAAGAAGAATGATGCCGGGCGTGGTGGCTCACGCCTGTCATCCCAGAACTCAGGAGGCAGAGGCAGGAGGATTGCTGAGTTCCAGGCTTGCCTGGGCTACATAGTGAGCTCAGGGCCAGCCTCAACTACGAAGCGAGACCCTGTCTCAGAAAAAAAGAAGAAGAATGAGTAAGTTGGATAGGATAAAAGGGAATTTACTATTGAAAAGCAAGTGAAAGAAACAGAAATGTAGTAAAGTGAAAAGGAAGAGTAAAGAAAATTAGAATGCAAATCCATTCTCCCTCACTTTTATTCCAGTGCTCCTTCTAGTTTTGTCAAGTTTCCGCTCCTAGCTAAGCAATAGTCTGTCTGGGATCCCCGAGGCCAAGGACTTAAGGAAAAAGGATAGTTCTAAGGAAACAGAAGAATTAGCTTGTTGAAGGTATTCAGGGGAAATGGGTGTTAAGTGGGCAGGTTAAGGCATTCTCAGGCTCCTTGAAAAGCTCTCCGTGACTCCTGGGGGCCAGAGTCCCCCTTTGAAGAACAGTGAAAAAAGCATTACTGTATTTGAAGGAACCTCGCCAAATAAAAGTGAGCGATTCAGAATGAAGTTAAGAATAAAAACCATTTCAAATTCTTAGGAAAAAATGTATAAAAGGAAGAGGCTCTCCAGCCACACTATGAAAACAGAAAACCCTTTTTTAGATTTTAAGAAGCTGATGTTCAAAATAACAGAAAAAGTATTTTGCTGTATTCCAGAACTGACTCTTGCCATTCAACCATAGTTCAAAATCAACTGAGTAGACACAGCACCATCTTCGTGTTTACTCTTGCTCGCTGTCTGCTCCCTTCCAGGAAATTACAGTTAAATAACTGCTGCACACACATACACATGCGCACTCTGCATTCATACATACACGCTCTTGTACACACACGTAAAAGACTACTTGTTTTATGAGGTGATAATATCAATAAATATCTGGGGTGACTGATCAATTAGCCCAAGGGTTTACCATTGAGGGGGCAGCTTAACGGACAACTTTTGGGTGGAGAGCACTTACTTTATAGGCGCCCTCTAGAGGTGAATCAAGCTTCCTAATACGCTCATTATTTTAGACTTTGGCTTATTAATTTGCTTCCTTGCTCTAAAAACAAAGCAAAGCAAAGGAGAGCAAGAAGAGCAAAATCCCTAAAAAGAAAAACCTCTTTGGTTCTGTTTGTCTCGACACCGTCTTCCCAATCGTGCCGCTTTAGGACTCGAGCTATCTGATGCCTTTTCTTCTCTTGGCCCGAGTGTTGGTTCAGTTTGGTGCTGGTTGAAACCGGCCCCTTCTTGTCTCCCACTCTCCCCATTCGACTTCAGCCCTGTATTTCACATGGGTTCATTCCACAGAACCAAAGGGGCTGCACTGCCTTTCAGGAACAACTTGTAATTTCTGCCTCAATGGGATTTGAGTCTTATGACTGTGGTGCTGATTCCTGACCAGTCCTTCCATGTCCTGTCATACTCTGTCTTCCTCTCTTTTCCATTTTCCTCCTTCTCTGCCTTTCCCTTTCTCTCTCCACCTTGTCAGGAAAGAATCCTCTTCCACCTCCTTCTTTGTCTTTTTCATCTTCATCCCCTTTTCTTCCTGGCCTTCCTCCTCTTCCTCCCTTGTGTCTTCTCATATCACACAGCTGTCTCTCTGAACTCTGATTAGTAATTTAACTCAAAAGGAGAATAAAGGGAAGAAAGATTGAAAAGATATCGCAGAATGCTATTTAGTCAAAGAAGTTATAGCGTCATCATCTACACTGTTCGCCGTTAGATTAATTTTCCTAACGTCAGCCCCAGTTTTATCATGGCGCTTTTTCTTCTATCACTGGAAGTGGCTTTTTATTGCCCTGCAAACTACCAGATAACATCATGCAGTGTTCTAGTTCTGGCACCATTATTCTTTACCGTCCCCTTCCAGCCCTCACCATCTCCCAGTGCAAATACATGACGGCCCCTCATATTCTGTCCCATACCTCCTAGAGATTGCAGTTCGTAAATGCACTGAAGGTGATTCCTGATTTTGTTCCTTCCTACCTACATGACATTGGACAAGGTACGTAATTGCTCTAAGAAAGCTCTGTATTCCCATCTGTGAATGAAAAGTAATAATAGTACCTACCTAAAAGGCTTTTGTGACAGCTAAAGGGAACAGTGTACACAGAACACTTAAAACAATGACTTACAGAACCTATTAAGGACTAGAGAATTCGATAGTGTTATTAGCATTATTATTTTCTTTTATCACACGCAGCAGGATCTACACTATATCACAGTTACCTGTTCACATCACTACCCCTCTGAGAGTTTGAAATTTCCCTAAGGCCACAAGCCTCGGAGCACACATCTTTCGGAGCACGACGACCACGTGACAGAAACTATGAAAACCTGTTAGGAGAACAAATGTGAATTATCTGGCCGACAGCTGCGAGACCTTTGGCATCCTGCAGTGTCTGCAAACAACGATTATTTCAAGAAATACAAAATGAAACAAAAAAGCTTTTGCGATAAAATCAGAATTTGGATTACTTTGTAAAATTATTGAAGGGTAGGGAGGAAACGTGAGTGTACTCTTGTCGTCAAGATTCTGACCAAACAAGGATTAGGAAAGGAAGCACAGCGTATCAGTGCAAAGACTAGAAGGAAATAAGGCAAGCACATCAGAGGGAGGAAATCTCAGCAATTTCTACTTGCCAAACAAACTGAAGAATGACAAGAGGTCAGTGTTGAACTGGGATGGTCAGTGAACAGGAAACTTGAATAGAAAACGAGACAAACGATACACTTGGTGTTAGAATGTTTCGGGAGGTTTGTGGTTGATATGAACATTAAACTGAAAATGTGGTGTCTTACAGTTCCTTTAAAAGCACGTTTCTGTTAAAGTGATCTTGGATTACTTTCTCCTATAATGCAAAGTGAGGAAGTAAGATAACTGTAAGAAACAAAACTATTACCTTTCATCAGTACCGCAGGAAGGTATTTTTACTTTGATATTACCATTGAAAGTAGTTACATTTTGAAAAGGGGAAAATATTCACAATACATTTGATTTTAGATAAGATTACAAAGAGAAAAAGCGTGTGGAATATTTAGATTTTTGATAAAGAACTAAAACGAAAAAATAGGACTTTGTATACTTTAAAAGGCAAACATTTTCCTTAAATAGATAATAAATAGATAATTGACATTTGTTATTTCTTTTATTTGCTAGGGTCTTTATAATTATCATTGGAGTGTATTAAGTACGATAGATCTCCAAAATAGGTTTTGACTTCTGCAATTTGAACATAAGATAATTGATGAACTTTCTCAGGGTCATAATAATGAGGACAAAATGACTCTAAAATCAACCTGGCTGAAAAGTAGAACATGTACGGATCACAATGCCTCCTGCTATTTATTGCTCCTTAAAACAGTACATAATATTCTCATTTTTTATATTTTTATCATTCACAAATAGATATGATCTTAATATATTCTGGTTGACTGAGGACATTTAAAATTATCCAGTGAGTTATAAAAGTGTCCTTCAAGAAGGAACGATTATGAGGACATGAATGTTTAGATGGCACAGATTTGTATTATGGGTGGTGTCAAACACTCTCTCCATATACAGACCTCTAACCATCCATGAGAAAGAAGGAAGTATGGGGAAGAAAGGAATGATTTCTGGTTCCTTCTAGATTCCAGAACAGCTAGAATTGTTAAGCTATGGTACCCACCATTCTTTAAACCTGGTTTGGATTAATTTTGAAGACATAGGCATCAGAATAATCATGATGGTGTCGGGAAGCTGTGAACAATTTCAAAGATTTACTTTGACAGGACAGACACGATATATTTTATTTGAGTTCTTAAAATTGTTGCTCATCTTTTTTAAAGCACAGTCAGTCTTAAGATTGTAGATCCCTGGGCTGTGTTTTTGATGCTGTTCTCCGGCCAGGGCAGATAACAATGCATTTTCATTGGTGTGGGCACGTGTAATTAAAAACGCAGATGAGCTTCTGCAAAATATATTCACACTTTAAGGCCAGCAATCTGGTCTCCAGAATTCAGGAGCAAAGTGGTGAAGCAGCTCTCCATCTTTGAAGTCAGCTCTTCCTCTAAACATGTTGTCGTTCAGCTCCTGAACCTCCATATGCACTTCTGTGAAATTCTTGCTCTGACTTATTTAGCCATAAGCTAAGGAAAATTATCCTCAAGTTTCTAATAATCAGAGAATAGTTCAGACAAAAAGTAGGTTGTCTCTATGATGAGGGACATGTCCTATCACAACCTCAGATGAAGTTTGCTACACCACACTCAGGTCAGGGACAGGGAAGCAGCCTTTCTGTGTTCTTTTCACTATTGTCGCCCAGTTACGTCTAGAGTAAGGCAGAAGGGTATAAGATTAAAAAAAAAAAATAGGACAATACATTTTAGTGGCTAACAAAGTCCCGCAAAAGAGAAGTTTCTCTGACCATCGTGAGCAAGCTGTAGAATTACGTTCTGTGAACAGAAAAGCAAACTCTGGAGCATGAAGACACTGTGATGCCTGAGGCTGCTGGTGAGCGTGTGAGAGCCCCAGGGACCTGGGCCTTGGTCTTGGGACACTGCCCTCAATGTCGGAGGCTTCAGTTTACCAAACCGGGTTGATATTGAGTTTGAAGAAATTGTTTTACTAGTATACGTTTACAGTACATGATGAATACACTCATCCTGGGGGTATTTGTACATATATGACACATCTCAGTTTCTTTTTTCTTAACCCTTTCCGCTCTTTTCATTCCAGGAAGGGTTCTCCCCCTCCTCATTTGCAAAAGCTTTACTCCAATTTTTTCCTTTAATTTTTTTTTGCCCTTCAAATCCCATTTCTCTTCTTTCTCTGTCCCCTCCCCTATCTCTTGTTCCTCTTCCCATCTGAATAAGTTCTTCCTACTCCCTACTATATATCCTCTATTTTGCTCATTTTTTAGACTTTGGATTTCTCAAAGAAGAGAAACAATGTGATATTTAAACTTGTGTGTTTGATTTACTTCACTTAACATCATGGTCTTGCGGTGTTTAGTATGTTTACTTAAATAAGTGAAATTCATTTTTGTTTATGGCAGAGTAGTATACCGTTATATGTACATTTTCTTTATCCATCCATTTGTTGATGGGCATATGTGTTGTTTCCAAAATTTCGCTAGCATAAATGGTGCTGCTATATGGATGTGCATGTATCCCTGTGATATGATGACTTTAATTCTTTCTGGACCATACCTAGAAGACTAGCTGGGTCAAATGGAACTTCAGTTGTGGTTTCTGAGGAATCTACACTGACTTCCATAGTAGTTGTACCAATTTACACTCTCGCCATTGGAGAAGGGTTCTTTTTTCCCATGTGGCCTCAGCAGCATTTGTTATTGGTTGACTTCTTGATGAGAGCCAATCTTTCTGGAGTGAGATGGAATCTCAGTGTTGTTTTAATTTGCATCTCTCAAATGGCCAGAGATGTTGAGCATTTGAAAAATGTACTTATTGACTAGTTGTACTTATTCATTAAGAAATATCTGTTCATTTCAGGTGATTATTTTTTGGTGTGGATCTTTAAATTTGGGGATCTAATTTTTTTAGGTCTTTTATATTTAAGATATTAGTCCTCTCTCAGAAGAATAGCAGAATTTTTCCCCATTCTTGGGTTATCTCTTTACCCTGTCGATGCTTTTCTTTGCTGCTCAGAAGCTTTGTAGCTTGATGTGACCTTATTTATTATTTTATTACTTCCCAGGCAGTAGGGTTTTTTTTTTGTAATTTTTATCTTTATTGGTACATTGTATATCCCTATCATGATCACACTCAATATTGGGAATTTGTACCAGTATATGACACAATTTAATTCCCAGGCAGTAGGTTTCATTCATAAAGACTTTGCTTACAGCTATGTCAACATTTTTACCTATTTTATCTTCCAGAAGATTAAGGATTTCTATTGAAATATTTAGATTTTTGATCCATTTCAGTTTTAGTTCAGTTCATGCTGAGAGATAAGGACTAGTTTCAGTCTTCGGCATGTGGAACGCAAGTTTCCCAGCACCATTTGTTAAAGAGGCTTGTTTTCTTCCAGCAAAGGCGTTCGGCCCCTTTGTCAAAGATAAGGTAGCTGAGTATGCTTGGAATTATTTCTGCGTCTTCTATTCTAGTACTTCACTTGGTATTTCTTCATCCTGAAATCTGCTTTCCCCCCAATATTAGGCTGTTTTTATACTGTAGCTATGTAGTATATTTTGATGTCTGGGGTTGCAAAACCCCAAGTCTTGTCCTTGTCACCCAGAATTGCTTTTGCTATGTGAGGTCTCTTATGGTTCTCCAGGAATTGTAGCATTGTCTTCTCTAACTCTGTGAAGAATGTTGTCAGTATTTCGATGGGCAGTGTATTAAGTATGGAGTAATAATTCCAGAAGTATGGCCATTTTCACTCTACGAGGAAGTCTCCAACTTAGGAACACGCAAGTTGCAAACTTCCACAGATGTGAACAGACCTCGCTTACCAACATGCGTACCTGTGAGGAAATCCCAGAAGTGGGTCGCCTGTGTCCCAGAGATTGTCACAGCTGTGCTGCTGTGTGTTCACTGTGTAGTGTGATGGTGTACCATCTAGCACTCAGTCAGAGCCCAGGATGTCTGGAAGCAAGAGGAAAAAGTTTACATTGTATATTTGTTGCAGAGGTGTATAAGAATCACTTTGTTGGGCCTATGAATGAATCTGACTTAATGAATTTTCTCCCTTAATGGAACTTTTTCATAAATTGGGGACTTACTGTATTGGTTGTGCCTTTCCAAGAACAGAGGATGTCTTTCCCTTTTCAGATACCCTCTTCCATCTCCTTTTCTGGAGAACCATAGTTTCCCTTCTACAGGTCTTTCACTTCCTTGTTAGGTTAATTCCTAATTATTTGTTGTTTCCTAAGTATAATGTTGTTTCCCTAATTTATCTCAGTGAATTTATTGCTATATAGAAAGGCTGTTGATTTTTGAGTTTTGCTTTGTACCTGCTACACTGCTGAGTTTGGTTATTAATTCTAGGAGTCTTTTGGTGGAATTTTTTACATCGTCTATATAGAGGATTATCATCTACAAATAATGATAATTTAACTTCTTTCTATCCATATTTCTTTAATTTTTCCCCTATTGTCTAATTGCCCTGGCTAATATTTCAGAATTATGTTGAACAGGAATGGTGATAGTGGAAATTCTTGTCTTGTTCCTGATTTTGGAGTGAAAGTTTTTGACTTTTATCCATTGAGAATGATGATGGCTCTTGGTTTGTCATAGATGGCTTTTACATGATTGAGGTAACTACACTTTATTCAAATTTTCTTTGGGATTTTTGTCAGGAATGGACACTGGACTTGTCTAATGCTTTTTTGCATCTATTAGGATGATCATGTGATTTTTCAATTTTTATTTATTTATTTTTTTTTTTTTGAGACTGGGTCTCGCTTTGTAGTTCAGGCTGGCCCTGAGCTCACTATGGAGCCCAGGCAAGCTTCGAACTCAGCAATCCTCCTATCTCTGCCTCCTGAGTGGTGGGATTCCAGGCATGAGCCACCATGCCCGGCACTGTGGTATGTGGTATGGATGGCTGGTGGGCATGAGTCACCACACCCAGACAGCGCTGTACGTGGTTACCAGGATCAAACTCAGGACCTTGCGTTTGCAATGCAGGCGCTGGAACCACTGAGTTAAATCTCCGGCCCGATCATGTGATTTTTGTCCTTGCTTCTGTTCATGTGATGTTTTGCCTGTAATGATTTGCATATATTGAACTATTCCAGCATTCCTGGTATAAATCCCACTTGGTCACTGTGTATAGTCTTTTTGAAAATCTGCTGCATTCTGTTTATCAAAATCTTGAGTATTTTTGTATCTATATTCATTAAAAAGATTGGCCTGTAGTTCTGGTTTTTTTTATTAAGTCCTTTTCTAGTTTTTGTATCAAGGTAATACTTGCTCCCAAGAATGACTTTGGGAGTATTGTTTTCCTTTTAGTTTCATTAAAGAGTTGGAGGAAGGCTTTTCTTCATTGATAGATTTTTTTTAGTTACTTCCTTAATTTCATTGACTGATAGTGGATTATTCATGCTTTTTATATCTTCTTGATTTTGCTTTGGCAATTCAGATATCCTTAGGAATCTGTATTTCTTCTGAATTTTCCAATGAATGAAATGTATTAAAGTTATTACAGATGATTTGGATTTCTCCAGAATCTATTGTGGCCTCCCTTTTCATTTATAATTGCGTGGACTTGGAACTTTTCTTTGTTGGTAAAGCTTTTCTTTGTTGATAAAATTGAGTAAGGTCTTAAAAGTTTTTAATTGAATTATTTATTGGTACATTTTATGCACAGTTCACGTTCACACTCAACATTGGGGAATTTGTACCAGTATATGACACAAGTTAATTCTCATTTTACCTGTATCCCTACCTACCCCCCAACCCCCACCCTTATATACATGTGCTTTCTTTTTCTTCCCAAATCATATTCTTTCCCCTCATTACTTTGCCTGCCACATTCCTTTTGAATATTTCCTATTTCACAAAATCTATCATACATTCTACAACTCATTTTAGAATTTTTTAATTTAATCTTATGAAGAACCAATTCCTCAATTCACTGATTCTTTGTATATTTTAATCTCAATTGTGTTAATTTCTGCTCTGAACTTTATAATTAATTTCCTTGTACTAGCTTTGAGTTGGGTTAGGTTATTCTTGCTTTTCTAGGACTTTAAGGCCTATTGTTATCTCATTTAATTGATCTTGCTCAGGTTTTATCATATGAGGAATAACTGCTATAAATTTCCCTCTTAGAACTTTTATTGTACCTCTTAGATTCTGGTATATTGTACTGAAATTATTGTTTTATCATAGGACTTAATTCCTTCTTTAATTTCATCTGTGACCCAGTGATTAGTCAATAGAATACTGTGTACTTTTCATGTGTTTGTGTAGTTTCTGGTATCTTTTGCCATTGATTTCTAGTTGCATTGAAGTAGAACCTGACACTATGCGTGTGATAACTTCAATTATTTTACATTTGGTTAAGCATGCTTTATGGGCTAGTACATGGTCTGTTTTGGAGAGAGTTACATGGCTGCTGAGAAGAAAGTGTGCTCTGTTGTTTGGTATAGATATTTATTAAGATCTTTTGTTCAAAGTATAGGATTTGTTCAAAGCTTTGGTTCAGCTCTGATACATCTTTGTTGATTTTTTTTGGTCTAATAGATCTTTTTATGACACTAGGGTACTGAGAACCCCTGTTATGATTTTCTTAGTGTTTGTATGATTTTTATGTCCACTAGTGTTTGTTTTATGAAGTTGGGTGTGCTGATATTTGATACATATATATATATATTTTATATATATATATATATATATTCTCTTCCTGTTGGATTGTTTCTTTAACCAGTTTATACTGACCTTTTAAACTTCTGTTCAGTCCTAGCTTTAAGTCCACTTTGTTATTAGGATAGTTTGTCCTGCTTTGTTTATAGGTTTCTGCTGCATGGAGTATTGTATTCCATCATTCAAGTTTTGTCTCATGAATTTCTTTTTGAGTT
>PVIC010018011.1:0-17823 GCA_004025085.1 Thryonomys swinderianus
TGAACCCAGTCAAAGTGAGATGATGTTACATCAGCTTTTTAATTACGGCTTTGATGGAGCATAATAGGTACTTTCACTTAGGAATCTTGCTTTGTTATCTCTAATCTGTCATCCTTTTGACTGAGTTAAATACATAATATCTCTAACTTCAATTTTATCCCTTTTTCAATTTACATTTGAGGTTTAGACATGTGAATTCATAAACCCTCTTCAATTTAGAATCAGAATTAGGCCGGGCATGGTGGCTCACGCCTATAATCCCAGCACTCAGGAGGAAGAGACAGGCGGATTGCTGAGTTCCAGGCTTGCCTGGGCTACATAGTGAGCTCAGGGCCAGCCTGACCTACAAAGCGAGACCCTGTCTCAAAAAAAAAAAAAAAAAAAGAGAACTAGGTTTTGGAATGATGAGACTCAAGACTAAAATCTTAAGCCAACTTTCAAGCTTTACTATGTTAAGACAAAAGCAACTTCAAAATAAATTAGCACTGAGATTCTTTGACTCCTGAGCAACGTTTGCCTTTTTCTGAAGTACTTGCTATTAATAAGCTAACATTTCAACTCTAATTCATTGCAAAATAATTGTAATGTAGTAGTCATTATTATGTTTGTGTTCCTGGAATCCTACTCCCTTTCCCAAGACAAACTTGTGTTCTCCTTGAGAAACTGTCCGTGCTTCCCTCTCGGCCCATGCCTGTGATCAGATGGGCCCAGGCTACTGCGTCTCTCTTGGTGATAGGCAGAGTCATGTGATGGGAAAAGAGAACAGCCTCAATCACTGTGAGCCTGGAGCCAGCTGGCCCAGAGTCCATTCCACCTTAGAGTCTCTAATAATGTAAGCCTAAGTCAACTTGTGCTCATTTTCCTATTACTTATAACGCAGTCCTGATCATAACAAATAGCTTCAGAATATATTTATTTGGCAGTATCTCAGGAAAGATTTCCCTTTAGTTTATTTTTACTTTGCTTCTAAGTTCTTGAAGCTGGATATAAGTCACTTACAGTGGTCATTTCAAAGGTGACCTTTAAAAAGCACATTTGAGGGCTTATGGTTTCCAGTTCTGGGCTGGTGGTTCTTACACATCACAGTCAGAAACCCTACTCAAAGGCAAAATGTCAAATACCAGAACTGTTTCTGAAATCTGGGTTTGCATTGATTTAACATGTTTGTTACTTTGCTTACACTTCCATGGGTCGGCACTGACATCTTAAAAGAGAGAGAAGGAGGGCCGGAGATTTAGCTGAGTGGTTCCAGTGCCTGCCTAGCATGCACAAGGTCCCTGTTTCAAACCTGGTAATCACATACAATGCTGGGTGTGGTGACTCATACCCACCAGCAATCAGTACCACACCCCACAATGACAGGCATGGTGGCTCACGCCTGTAATCCCAGCACTCGGGAGGCAGAGGCAGGAGGATTGCTGAGTTCGAGGCTTGCCTGGGCTCCATAGTGAGCTCAGGGACTGCCTGAACTACAAAGTGAGACCCTGTCTTAAAAAAAAAAGGAGACGGAAAGAGAGAAGTCTGAGATGGGCTTCCTGGGTGGGGAAAGTACCCCCAAAAGGCTGATTCTTGTAGATTATGCCACACTTTACTGTCTCTGTTCTTTCTGTTCTTGATTTTACGCAGTAATTTATTTTTATGTAAGAGTTGCTTTACCTGCTAAGACATTATTTGAGCTGCTTTCTGATATAAGAAAATCTAACTCACAGGAAGTCTATGCAGTAGGGGCTTTGTAAGTAGTTAATTCAATAAGTCACTGATGAATTCCTTTTCTTTTTATACTTTAAAGTCTTCAGGCACACACATGTCCTTGCATTTAGAAAGATGATTGCAGCAATGCGAGGCACCAGGACAGAGATGATGTCTGCAGGGAAAAAGCTATTTCTTCTCATGTGTACCTTTTCACTGAAGATAAAATCAGGGTCCGTTAAGCAGCATGTAGCAAGTATTCATAACTTAAGCCAGGTGCTGCCAAAGGGAATAAGGACACACTATTGCCTTCAGGCACCACATGGAATTAAAAGACCAGCATCCTCCAACAGGACAGAAACTATTTGCAAGGGTTCTGCCCACAGTCAGCTTCATGGGTATTTGTCTAGAGCAGCTGTGCAGAGCTCAGCCTTGGAAGGACCTTGTTCTTATGTTCATCTTCTGCTATCATGAAATTCTTAATAAATTTTCAACAAGAGGTCCGGGAAATTATGCAACCTGTCTGAATTCCTGCATATGAAATAAGAATGGCAGGGCCTTAATGGAGTGTCTTTTTCATTTTTTTTTTCCCTTCTCCATCTGTCCTTGGAGAAACGTGAATCAAAATTTTGCTGTGTAGAGGGGAAGCAAAAGAAGCCAAGAGAAGGTGGAAGACAGCAGCTACCAGTATAAAGAGGAAACTCTCAATATAGACACAAAAAGTCAAACAGAGACCAGAGGGATGGAAGACAGAATGTGGAAAGCAGAAAAAGATGAGAAAGAAATGGGATTGGGCCAAAGCAAGTCAACAGCTCCTTTTGAGGAGCTTTATCACCAAACAACACCAAATTGTACAGAAGTAGTCTATGAAATGTAATACACTTTACAGCAGTTTAATGATCCTTTGTTTACTTATCTCTCTTCTCCTCTTTCTTCTTCTTCACCTCCTCCTTCTGCTTTCTCCTCCCTCTTTGATGCTGTTTTTTTTTTCTCCAGTTAGGCAAGCTGCGACGTATGAAAGATCATCACCAAAACTTAAACAGGGCAGCACCCCTGTCAGAGATGCCACTCACATGGATGACCCCACAGTTGCCCTACTTCCAGGAGCAGGCATACATGGCAAGCCAGGTCTGGGGATGACGGCCCTGGCCCTTAGGCTCTGTGTTGTATATAGTTTTATCTTCTCAGCCCTTGCTTAGGTGATACTTAGCTCCAAGATATTTCCCTGAACAATTGGAAAAAGGTGTTCACTATTTTCTGGAATTCAGAAATGCATAGACTCTAAGCTTGAAGCTGCCGGCTGATGTTTTCTTATGCCTTGGCTGAGCCTAAGGAACAAGATATACAGAAAACTGAGCTGGGATGTAGATGGAAACAGTTTCCTAATGACAGCATTTGGGTCTTCCACACCAGGTGAACCTGAACTCTCACCCAGACTTGTAGTTATGAGGACCTAGAAATTTCCTTATCCATTGAATCTAGTCATTTTGAATTTGAAGAGATCTGACATACATATCACTGCTACTACTAGAAAATAAAAAATTGTTAGCCCAGTTTTAGGAAAAGACAAGTTCTCAAGGAAATTTGTCAGTTGGTCAACTGTTTAATAGTAAGCAAAATAAAGAACAATAAGCATTACCTACCTTTGGGTATGTGCCCTCAGGACTAATCAGACCCAGTGAATTCAACCAGTCGAATTGAAAGAGTTCTGGTTATCAGCTCCCAGAGTAAGGGACTGTTTGCCTTCCTAAATTAGCTGAATTGAGGGACACAAGGCAGTTGAAATCAATATGGCAATCGATTTTTGTAAAATAAAGCATGCATAAAGATGATTTGTTCCTTGAGTTTAGGACTCCCACACTTGAATTGCTGAGATCTGGGATTTTGTGATGTTAGCATAATGGCCATAATTTATAAATGTACTTACATATAGATGTAAATACAGATCAATTGAAAAATAACTGTACCTCAAATTGTTGCCTTATATACAAGGAAGAAATGACTTCAAGCAGTGGAGAAGATGAAAAGAATGGAGATTTTTATTCAGATTATGAAAAAAGAGTATCTAGACAAGAAGACAACTTCAGAAAACTTAAACTTCTATAGAATGCATGCAGCCCTCCATTTCCTTTGCTTTTGAGCTGTATGCATTAGCCTCCCTAGCAATATGCCTCAACATTTGAAAAAATGTTAAAAAGGGCTTGAAGTATAGCTCAGTGTGAAGGCGCTAGGTTCAATTCCCAGTAGTAATTGCCCTCCCTTCAAAGACACTAACTTTGGCCACCACCATTTCTTCATTTTACTGCTCTGCTCTGGGCAACCTGCTCCAACCATCAGACTATAAAGGAAGACTGGGAGATCCTACTCCAAATCTCTCCCTCTCCCTCTCTCTCATCTTCTCATTCCAACTTGACATCATTGATCCGTTGATCTGCAGCCCCAGCTTGGACTCTTTGAGCTTCACTTTGGCTTCTCCAGAGACTGAAATTTGACTTTGCTTAAATGACTGTCAATGCCTCCCCCTTTCACCTCCTCTATATGCCTGCTCCTTTTTCTGCCTTGAGAAGAAAATTTTTCTCTGAACTTTAGGGCCCAGAAACTCTTCCAGACAGCATAAGTCACTCTGAAGTGAGTCAGGGAATGTCTGGAGTTCCAGCAGGGGTGGAGATGGGGATGGGGGTGGTAGAGAAGGGAGTCTGAATCTCATTCCTCCAACACCTTGCCAAAAACAGCTGTGGCCTTGAATTTGTCAAATTCAATGAAAACCTTTCAGAACTTAATTGCACTAGACTCACCGGTATCTTCAGCTTTTTTTTTTTTTTTTTTATGATTTCTCTTTCCCAAAACATTCTTCATTTTTTGGCACATTTCCCCCTTAGACCTCTTAAGATATTCTTTCTCCTACTTATCTTTCTTTCCCTCAAGTCATTCTTTCCTTTAACTCTCCCATGGTTCTGCTTTCACTCTTCTTTTCTTTCCAAATCACTGATCTTCCTGCTGATCTGATCCATTCCTAGGACTGTGATCCATACCTCTGCTGACCCAGCACATTCAAACTTGTTCCTTCTCTGTTCTTACTCCTGAGTTCCAGATCTGTGTTTCTAGTACCTATGTGGAACAACTATACTTGGATATTTATAGGGTTTTTTTTCCTTCTAGATCTGAGTTGAAACTCAACATCTTTACTTCTTAAATCTATCCCACTTCCTTTGCTAGTAAGCTACTTTTCATCTTGCATTCCCTATATTAATAAGTAATACCCAAATTTACCACAAATGCAGTTCAGAAACTTGTGAGCCTCATGGAAATTCATGTTCTATCAACATGATCTCCCAAGTAATTCCTCATCTCTCCCTGCAAATCAGAGTTTTACATCTTTCTTGCTTTTACTCCTGCAATAACTCTATAGTGGGACTGTGTGTCTCTCTTTAAATTGCCTTCCAACTCATTACCCAGATGTTTCTCAGAGTTCTTAATGAAATAAAACCTTATGAAATCACCCCCTTTCTAAAAGCCAGTTGATGATGCTACCATTAATGAAAAAACAAAACAAAACAAAACAGGAAACTCCAGCATTGTCTTTTTGTGTATATGGAACTGACATCAAATGTGGCCAAAGTAAACATTCTACCACTCTTGAAAGCACAAGGGCCTAACTTTGATCCTTGGTACCACCAAAAAACAGAACAAAAACATTCTCCCACTGAATTCAGTCCCCATTGCTCTCTTTGTTTCCATTTCCTGTATGGTCTTGGAAACCTTCTGACTTCAATATGGGTGGTCTTGCTAGTTTTGCTTTTTCTAGTTCCAAGACATTACCATAAAATGTTGAGGTGTGTGTTTGAATTAACAATAGTGCAGTTCCTTTCATTTTTATGACTAATATCAGCATATATTGATGGTAAGAAAGAAAACCCACAGAATATTCCCAATATAATCCTGAATTATAAAAATGTTGGCAAGATTAGTAACTTCATACAATTTTCTCCACAGTTTAGTCCTTTGTACCTGTAAAAAACTTCTTCTTTCAGGTCAGAGAATTCTTTTAGTGGTTCTGGCATCTGCCTCGAAAGTGCAAGACCATGAGTTTGATCCCCAGTACCACATACTGCAATGCCAGGCATGGTGCACTCATGCCTGTAATCCCAGCACTTGGGAGGCAGAGGCAGGAGGATTGCTGTGAGTTCAAGGCTAGGCTGGGGTGGATAGTGAGCTCAGTGCCAGCCTGAACTACAAGGGAAGCCCTGTCTCAAAAAACTAAAAAAAACAAAACAAAACAAAAAAAACCCTTCATCTCATCTCTCTTCTTCTTCACACTATACTTTTCAAAATAATTATCTTCAGGTTTGTTTTTTTTTGTTTTGTTTTGTTTTGTTTTGTTTTTTTTTAGTGATACTAGGGGTTAAACTGGGGACCTTGTAGTTGCAAGGCTCTGAACCACTGAGCCAAATCCCCAGCCCTAGGCTTTCTAAAAAAAAAAAAAAAAAAAAAAAAAAAAAAAAATACAAAGTCCCCTTAGCGAAATATGAGTTAATTTATAAAACTGGGGAATGCATTTATTGCTGGTTAATTTTCAGATAATTTTCCATTTTTTGTGGAGTGAGATGGAATCTCAGTATTGTTTTCATCTGCATCTCTTGAATGACTAGTGATGTTGAATATTTCTTCACATGTTTCTTAGTTGCTTTTACTTCTTCCTCTGAAAAGTGTCAGTTCATCTCAGAGGCCAATTTTTGAATTGGGTCTTTAAATTGGGGGGGCTGATTTTTTTAAGCTCTTCATATATTCTACATAGTAGCCTTTTGTCTGAGAAACTGCTGGTAAAAAATTTCCCAATTTGTTTGGTTGTCTTTTTGCTCTGCCAGAGGTTTCTTTCGATGTGCAGAAGCTTTTTAATAGGATGAAATCCCATTTGTTGATTTCCTCTGCAAGTGCTCGAGCTATAGAATTTTCATTCATAAAATCTTTTCCTAATCCAGTGTCTCTAAGAGTTCTACCTAACTTGTTTTGCAGAAGGTTTAGTGTTTCTGTTTTTATATTTAGGTCTCTAATCCATTTTGATTTTAATTTAGTACAGGGTGAAAGAGATAGATCTAGCTTTAGTCTTTGGCAAGTTAAAATCCAGTTTTTCCAGCACCATTTATTAAGGAAGATATCTTTCCTCCATTTAGGATATTTGGCTCCTTTCTCAAAGATTAAGTGGCTGCTATCTCAAATTTAACAAGTAACAAATGCTACCGAGGCTGTGGGGAGAAAGGAACCCTTCTCCACTGGTGGTGGGAGTGTTGGCTGGTACAACCACTATGGAGATCAATGTGGAGACTCCTCAAAACACTTGGATTGGACATCCCATTTGACCCTGCTATTCCCTTGGTACATAAAAGAATTAAAAGATTCATATTATAGCGACATATGTGCACCCATGTTCATAGCAGTTCAGTTTGTGATAGTTAAATCTTGAAAACAACTCAAATGCCCATTAACTGGAGACTGGAAAAAGATGTGGTTTTTCTATAAAGTGGAGTATTACTCTGCCATAAAGAATGATAAGTTTGAGTCATTTATATTCAAATGGAAGTGCCTTCAGGACATACTCATAAGTGAAATAAATAGATCACAAATCTGTAAATATATCTTTTCTCTGGTATGAGAAACAGAAGATGTAAATAAGCTCTAGAATATATGGTAGGTATTGTGAAATAGAAAGTATTCAAATGGAAATAGGATGTAAGGATAATTAACAAAGGGAAGAAAAATGTGATGGTAATAAAAATGGGGAACAAAGCTTATATATATATATGTATATATCTATATCTATATCTATCTATCTCTATATATATAGGACAGGGGAGTTGTAGGTTGACTGCAATGGGAAAAATGAGATTATAAATTGTGTCATTTGATGGTACAAATTCTCAATATTGTGTGTGATCATGATACGTATATATAATGTACCAATAAAGATTTGAATTTTAGCTGGGCATAGTGGCTCATGCCTGTAATCCCAGCACTTGGGAGGCAGAGGCAGGAGGATCGCTGAGTTTGAGGCTTGCCTGGGCTACATAGTGAGCTCAGAGGTAGCCTGAACTACAAAGTGAGACCCTGTCTCAAAAAAAAAAAAAGATCTGAATTTTAAAAAATTGAGGGCGCATAAAATTTGAGGAAGATATTACCAAAAGCTGAACATACTATAAAAATATGTATTAACCTTTAGATTTCCTTTTGCAAATGTCTATATGTTTCATGATCAGAAAGACTGTAAAAGATTTATGATTAATTTACTATAGTCACTAAAACTTATTTAAAGGCAACAAAATATTTGCCTATTGAAAACTGAAGAGAGCTTGAGGTGATCTTCCTGAAAGAAGGAGCTTCCTGAACTCTCTTTCAAAGGGAATTATTGCCTGATCTCCCCCCAAGGTATATCCTCCCAGATACCCCCAAGGTACCTGTCATAACTACTTCGTGAGGAGCAGTTCTTAAGACAAAGGTGAATATCATGTCTAATATGACCCATGCTTTCCTGAGATTCTGAATTGAGAGAACAGAGGGATATAGAAATTTTCAGCTATGAAATGGAAAACAAAAATATCACCATCTGTAATGAGCCATTCACAGTTAGACATGTTTACAGTTCAGTTCTTTCAGTGACACTGAAGAGAATGCATAATGTAGCAGTTTCATCAAGAGGTTGTAATGGAGTAAATTACATGCTGAACATCCCTGAACCCTGGAGTAATGGAGTAGTGGCTCCATGGGTGGAGGGTCTCTAGAATTACAATAACATGATGAAAGATTGAGGGGTTTGGCAAATGAATACATATGAAAACTTTAAAGATACTCATACTAAGTGATCATATATTAAAATTTGAAGGGAGCCTGTTAAAACATAGAAACAATGGCCAAGAATTTAACTCAGTGGTTCTGGTGCCTGCCTCACAAGCACACGGTCACAAATTTAATCCCTGGTACCATAAACAAAAAAGTAAAAAAATAAATGTACCTTATAACCAATTAATTTTGGCAATTCAATTACAAAGTCTGATCTAATTATTCTTCACCTTTCTTGGATTAAGATGATTTTTTTTCCAGTACCAGGAATCAAACTCAGGACCTTGTATTTGCCATGAGTGCCACTGAACTAAAGCCCGAGCCCTGAAATAATGTTTAAACTTAATCTCTTAAAAAAAAATATGGTTTGGGATGACTGGGTCACTTTTTTCACATAAAGTAGTCTATATTAAGATTGAGTCAAACTTGATGTATTTATAGTGAAAAACCTGAATATATTCATTAATTCAATTAAAGTGATATTTAATTTACAATGGGAAATGAGGAAATCGAGTGTTTATGTTGTACTAGAAAAGAAAATGGTAATAAGAATTAAAAAGACAATTTTTTTTTGTTTTAGAGACAGGGTCTCACTTTGTAGTTCCCGTTGGTTCTGAGTTCACTACATAGCCCAGGCAGGCCTCAAACTCAGCAATCCTCCTGCCTCTGCTTTGAGTGCTGGGATTATAGCCATGAGCCATCACACCCAGCATTGTGGTATTCGGTACTGATTGCTGGTGGGCATGAGTTGTCATGCCTGGTATTGTTATATGTGGTTCCTGGGGATTGAACCAGGGACCTTGCACTTTCTAGGCAGTGGCCAGAACCATTGAGCTAAATCTCCAGCCCCCAAAAGACAATTTTTGAAGATGGTAAGTGCCCTAAAGGGAATAAATAAGGTGATATAACATTACTAATAGTTGACATTTATTATATACTTACTGTGGGCCAACACTACTCTTTATATGTAATTTTAAATACTGTTATTATCCTCAGTTTACAGATGATAAAATTGAGGTGTATAAAGGTTAAATAACTTGCCCCAAGTTATTTAAGTAACAGAGTAATTAACAGAAAATTTGAAGTGGTTTCCTATGCATTTGAATCAAATTTTGGGCTAAAAACAGTCAAAATATTTAAAATAAACATCCTCCTAAATCATCCAAGTAATAACAAAACAATATTTTAAAAGGCCAAAGGTGAAGGAAATATGAAAACTCCAGAAGGTAAATGGGTACACAGAGGGCAATAGCCATAGAAACTACTTTTGGCTGAAGACATTTGCCACTCTGGGTGCATTCAGTGCTTTGTTTTGGTCCCTAATTGAAAAGGGAGTTGGCGTGAAGCAGGGAAGTTAGTAGAAGATGCTCTTTGCAATAAGCCAGATGCCCAGCCATAGGCTCAGGGCTGCACTCAGGCCAGGCAGGAGGCAGGTGTCCAGAAATGAAAATAAAGCCTCTAATGTAATTGCTGCCTGTAAACTTAAAGATGCTTTAAGATGGAAATATCTTTAGATGCCTAAAAGAAACAAAAATTCTCTCTGGAGGTAAGTGGGCTTTCATCAGTGGGCCTAGAATTGCTTCCACCAATAATTTTTAAAATACAGTGTCCTATATACACAGAGAAAACCAGAAACATAAGGAGAATTGACTTGAGTATAACCAACAGAAATAACAAAAAAGAAGATTTACAAAGAGATTCAAGTAGGCAATAAGAGAACTATGTTGAGCCAGGTAGGCCTAGATAGAGGAAGACTAGGGCAGGAGAATGGTTTGAGCCTAAGGGTTCTTAAGGACATTTACAGGAAACTAATTTTCTAAAACCTGAAAAGAATTTTTAAAAGATATCTAAAATTAAAATACGATAACTGAATTTGAAAAAAGTCAGGGATGGGCCGGAGGGTTAGCTCAGTGGTTCTAGTGCCTGCCTCACAAGCACCAGGTCCTGAGTTCGATCCCCGGTAACCACATATAATGCTGGGTGTGGAGATTCACGCCCACCAACAATCAACACCGCATACCACAATGCCGGCCGTGGTGGCTCACGCCTGTCATCCCAGCACTCGGGGGGCAGGGATAGGAGGATTGCTGAGTTCGCGGCAGCTTGCCTGGGCACCATAGTGAGCTCAGGGCCAGCCTGAACTACAAAGCGAGACCCTGTCTCAAAAAAAAAAAAAAAAAAAAAAGTCAGGGAATAAGTTTGTTACCAAATTAAGCTAAAGGTGAAAGAATCAATGAACCTGAAAACCCATTGGGAGAAATTATCCCATAGTACTGTATGGGTTCACATAAAGCTGAAAAATAAAAAGATATATGAAAATATTTAGGACAAAATATGATCAATTCTAATCAACATAAATTGAACTGATATTCTAAAAGGCAGAGGGTCAATATGTGGCAGCATAGAGGCTGAGAATTTTCTAAAATACTGAAAGACACAAACCTACAGAGTCAGGAAACCCATTTAATCCCAAACAATGTGAATACTAAAATAAATAACTTAATAAACAAACAAACATCTCTAGACACATCAGAATGAAACACCAGATAATGAAAAACAATGAAATCTTTAAAAGTGTCCTAAAGAAAAAAAAAAAACAGAATACCTTCAAAAGCATGACAAGCTGTTAGCTGACTTTATAGAAGTTAAGGAAATGACAGCCTTCAGTGTGCATAGGCCTGATATGTAGAGGATGGTAGGTAAGAAATATGCATTTTTAATAAAACCAAAGCCCTTAACAGGTTGTGACAGAAAGATGATATAATTGGGTTTAATTTCCACAAAGATCACTCTGGCTGTTTTGTAAAGGAGGAATTTAGGGAGAAAATAGTGCCAACAGCTATTTACATAGTTTACACAAGGGATGATACTTAGGGATACCAGGAAAATGAATTTGTCTTGGCTGTTTCTTAAAACTAGTATTCAAGTGTAGATAAGTTACAAAAGTAAATCATTAAAGTAAATCATTAAAGTTTATCTGGAGATATACAATGGAGCAAGGCTGGATGGCATAGCTGATAAAATTGGTACCCCAAAATACTTCAACTTCTTGGTATGGTAAAATACATGGAACACAGACATTAATTATAGTCAGTGTAATATAGCAATGACAGGACTTCAAATAGCTTTTATTAAAAAGATAGGTTGTCTTTGACAGTGGGACCAAGATGAGTGAACAATAATTTTAATCCTGTGCTCATTAATTACCCTTGGTGACAGTACCATAGTTGGTTATACTATTTACATAAAATTTTAAGTGCTAAGGTCATTTACGGGCATCTTCCCAATCAAATGGGTGCAGAGATGATGAGGGAGGGCATAAAACCACACCAGGAGCTGGAAGTGTAGTTCAGAGGTAGAGCACTTGCCCTAGCATGAAGGAAGCCCTGGGTTTGATCCTCCACATCATGGAAACAAAACAAAACACCATACTGAGTAAAGAATTCTAGAAGAATTGGGAATATCTAATATTGATAATTCAACATTTCCTTATTTCAGGGATTTTCATAGTCACAGGCATCAAGGTAAAAATAGATGAGCCTGGATCCATTCTCAAAGTGTTCAAAGTTTCATTACAGTCTAAATAAGAGGAGAAGATTCAGAATGAATAGGATAACTATCTTCAAAAAAATTTCAGTGTATCATGTGGAAAAAAATTAGGTGGGATATTTAGGTAAGAATAATGACCTGTGAATAAAATATTTAACTTTTTAACATGCCTACTTCTAAAACTTACAACTTACCCAGCATGGAATGGGCTTTTATATTAGTAATTTTTCATGATTTGAGACATTTAAACATAAACTAGACAGGTACTTTGAGGGAATTCATCCTAAAATATGAGGTTGAACTATGTTTTTAAAGGTTCTTCTCACACTGAGAATCTAAGATTTATTATGTATTATTTATCTATCATTGGATAACAAATTACCATAAGGTTAATGGTCTAAAGACATGCATTTATTATCTCACAGTTTCTTTGATCAACAATCAGGCATGGCTTAGCCAGGTCTTCCATTTCACTCCAGTTTGGCCAGGGCTGGAATCTTAAATCTGTTCCTTGCTGGAATTTCAGCTCCTCAGTGGCCATTAGACTGGGAGTCTCAGTCAGCAGAGCATAGCTGTTAGCTCTGAGCTCTCTCATTTACGGGCCATGTGGGCCTTTCCACCACAGCACCTCGCTCAACCCAACCTTGAAGGAAGAAGTCTTCTCTCAAGACAGAAGTCATTATCATCATATCCTAATCATGGAAGTGGTAGTGCATGATATCTGCCTTATTCTATTAGACAGAAATAAGTCCTAGGTCTTGGCCACACTCAAGGTGAGAGGATTGTTCAGGGACTTCAATATCAGCAGTAAATGGAGATCACTAGGGGCCTATCACACCATAAGCTTGTAAAGAAGATATGTTTGGAGTCTTGAGGAGGCTGGAAAGATTGGGGGACCCAGAGTGGGCCATTTAGTAAATAATAAAGAGATTATGGCATAGAATTTTTAAAAAAAACAGCCAGATTTTGATCATCTGCAGCATAATATTCTTTGGTATAATCAACTATGTTGGGAATTTCATTCTGACAGAAAATTGGAGCTCAAATACCAAAATCTAACAAGTGTAGCACAAAAAGTAAATTAACAACCATTCATAAAGAGATAAAATCTTAACAGTGATGAAGAGATTAGTCAGTGTGTATGAAGAATAATTACCACAATCAGGCTAGGTTCTATCTAAGCACAAAAGGAGAGATTGATCTTAGAAAATATATTAAAGTGGGCCGGAGGGTTAGCTCAGTGGTTCCGGTGCCTGCTTCGTAAGCGCAAGGTCCTGAGTTCGATCCCCGGTTACCACATATAATGTTGGGCGTGGAGATACGCCCACCAGCAATCAACACCACATACCACAATGCCAGACGTGGTAGCTCACATCTGTCATCCCAGCACTCGGGAGGCAGAGACAGGAGGATTGCTGAGTTCGCGGCGGCTTGCCTGTGCACCATAGTGAGCTCAGGGCCAGCCTGAACTACAAAGCGAGACCCTGTCTCAAAAAGCAAAAAAAAAAAAAAAAAAGAAAATATATTAAGGTAATCTACCACGTGGCCCAGGAGAAAAACCCTAACATATAATCATTTGAATACAAGCTCTACCAATAGATAATGTTTGTTCCTGAATAAAATATTTCAGTAAAATAGAAATTAAAATATTTATTTAATAAGTGTCTCAGTATTAGAGGAGTTTTTAATGTGGTACATTGATCACGCAACAGTTACAAGTAATAGCCTCCCTGTGTTTATGACTTTTAAACATGATTTGTCCCTCTCTTGGCCACTTAAAGGGTAAAGCTCACAGCCCATGTCTTGACCCTGGGCTGGCATTATAGCTTGCTTTGACTAACAGAAAGTAGCAGCTGTGAACATGTGCCAGTTGTAAGTCTGGGCTTCAGGAATCCTTGTGTGCTTCTACCCTTGCGCTTGGACCCCTACCACCAACATAAGCACAGCTCTGGAAAGCCTGCTGTTGGAAGAGAAACCATATGGAGGGGAGTGGAGAGCTTCCCACTGATAGCCAGCCAAGCCCTGATAGCAGCTACCTAGATGTCATGTGGCTACAGGCACATGCCTGCACCCAGGTCAGGTCACCCTTGAATGCCAACTTGATTTGCTGTATCACAAGCTAAATAAGTAAGTGGCTGTTATAAGCCATTAATTTTGAGATGTTTCATTATGCAATGATACAACAGTGATGCACTCACTGGGCCCATAAACCTCCTCAGCTGGTTTTAGAAACAATAGTTTCTGGTTCAGGCTACTTCTAATTCACTATTACACTTCTGAATGGTAACAAAAGAAAAATAATGAAAAAGATTATTTTCTATACATAAGAGCATTTATTGTTTATTTTAGGATCAGGCTGAAGATATAATGATATTGGTATTTTATAGCAAAGATAGTTCTTTCTTGATGCATTTAAAAATGATTGTCAGCTGTGTGTGGTGAATGTGCTTGCAATCCTCTAGAGACTGAGGTGGGGAGATTGCTTAAATCCAGGAGTTCAAGGCCACTTTGGGCAATATAGAGAAATCTTATCCTAAAAGATGTGAGTAAAATAGTCCTAAATGAGAATTTTAGCTAACTTATGTCTTTTTTCTTATTCACATCCTGAAATATAGACTCATTGTAATTACATAAGCTTATGTTTTAATTGATTTTATTGGTACATTTTAAATATACATCATGATCACAATTGACTTTGAGAATTTGTACCAGTGCACAACACAACTTAATTCTCATTTGTCCCATTCCCCCGCCTATAAACCCTACAAACCCCACCCCATGTAAGCTTTTAACCATCACATTTTTCCCCCATGTTATTTATTCCTACCCCTTTTAACCTTTGAATATTTTCTATTTCATATTATCTATCATACACTATAGAATGCATTTATATATTCAGATTCTCATACCAGAGAACAGATAAGGTATTTACATATCTGTGACCTATTTATTTCACTTATGAGTATGCCCTCCAGGTATGTCCGAGTATAAATAACTCAAACTTTATGACAGAATAGTACTCCAGTTTATTACACACACACACACACACACACACACATTTTTATCCAGTCTCTAGTTGATGAGCATTAGGGTTGTTTCTAAGATTTAGCTATCACAAACTGAGCTGCTATGAACATGGGTCCACATATGTCACTGTGACATTAATCTTTTTCTTTCACGTATATACCTAGCAGGGAAATAGTAGAGTCAAACAGGACCTCTAATCCTAGTTTTCTGAGGAATCTCCGCACTGATTTCCTCAGTGGCTGCACCAGTCTACATCCTACCAACAGTAGAGAAATTTCCTTTCTCCACACAGCCTCGCCAGAATTTGTTTCTGGTTAATTTCTCAACAGCAGCCATTCTTTGTGGAGTGAGATGGAATCTCAGTGTTGTTTCCAACTACATCTATGGAACAACCAGTGATGTTGAGCATTTCTTCATATGCTTCTTACCTGCTTTTACTCTGAAGTGTCTGTTTCAGATGCGTATTATTATTATTAATGTTTTACTTTTGCCATATACCTGCTATAGGCTACAGCACTTTAAATCACAGTGGGAGTGGTTTCTAGATGCATAGACTTACTTTCATTTTTTTTGCTTCAAAATTCATCTGTTTCCAACATGTTCTTATAGTAGTAGATCGCCATCCTCAATTGTTATGCAATAAAGATAGAATTCTTTTATTTCCATTTCTTTCAGGAAAATTCCCATACAATGAAGTGGTACTGGAAGGAGCACATTATCTTATTTACTACTTCATGTTTATTATTTTTGTTTGTTTGTTTGCTTTTTGGAGACAGGGTCTCGCTTTGTAGTTCAGGCTGGCCCTGAGCTCACTATGGTGCTCAGGCAAGCCGCCGCGAACTCAGCAATCCTCCTGTCTCTGCCTCCCGAGTGCTGGGATTACAGGCATGAGCCACCACGCCCGGCATTCATGTTTATTTTTAATATGTTACTAGTTACTCTGCATTAAGTGTTCCTTTTCTTTTTCTGGTGCTGTGTAGGATTTACTACAAAGTAAACTACAAGTCAGACATTTCTGATTATCCTTTGAGGATTCCCTACTTATTCTAATTGCTATCTACCATGAAAACAGGACCTCTGGTAAAGAGGCTGTTGAATAGTCAAAGTCACAATTAGAAAGTCACTGTGAACTGTAGGTCCTCCTTGAGGGAAAATTTATGTACCTTGGGGAGTCTTCATAAATCTCCAGTGATGTCCCTGAACCTAACATCGCTGAATTGAATTAAGAATTTAATATGGGTTAAGAATCATAAAACTGCTGACCTTTAGTTGGATCTTAAAAACATGAGCTAAACAACTGTCAGGAGGCGATCATCTTTCCTCCACATTTCCTACTCTGAATACCTATTTTTCAATTAACAGAGAGTAAACTGGGCTAAGTACAGTAGCTTTAGAATTATATCCCTGCCTGAAATTTCTCCCATCATAGCTCTTTTCTTTCTGTTAGAATCATTTTTTTTTTTTTTGAGACAGGGTCTCTCTTTGTAGTTGAGGCTGGCCCTGAGCTCACTATGTAGCTCAGGCAAGCCTTGAACTCAGCAGTCCTCCTGTCTCTGCCTCCCGAGTGCTGAGATTACAGGCATGAGCCACCACACCCGGCTTCTGTTAGAATCTTATCCTGATATTTATCTTATAGTTATTAAGAGACTGACTAATAGAGGCAGGACTCTGGATCTTGTAATAGTCTATGTCTTTCCTCAGGAATATAAGATACTAAAGTTCCTTTTTTAAAAACACTACTTTAAAAGGCATTGGTAACTTTTATTATCAAGAAAGCTTTTTTGGCACATGTTCCTTATGGAACATTCACAATTTCTTCCCTGAATAATAAAGAAAATTAAGTTTGGAGTCAAGTTTTAAGCTCTGTTTTCTTGCTTAGGAAGTGGATGCACTCTAGTCAGTAAACTGAAATCTGAAAAACTAAAACCCAGGGCCTCAGTTTCTTGGCTCTGTCTTGTCCTGGTGATTCTAGTAACACACAGCAGGCAGTGAAGGCCAGAGAGCTCTGAACACACTTCTTCCTGTCACCATTGCCTGGATGTATCATTTCCCTCACCCAAAAGCAGCACTACTGTTAATCCCCAGAGAGAAAGGAGTCTGTTTCAGGCAAGTCCTTATGACATGAACAACTTCAGTTTTTGTTTTTTTTATTTGCTACACATATATTCCCAAAGTAGCCTACAAATTGGGAATCATTTCAGTAGCAAGATGCATATGTGCAAAATGTAACATGTAAAAATTACCAACCTCTGGGGGCAGATTTTGTGACAACACTAGAGTTGCTCTTAATTATGCTTCCTCAGAGCCATTCAATGCCAACTCCCCACAAGCTCAATTCCAGAAAACCTCTACTTCGTCTTCAGTCTATCACTGTGACCTTGCTTCCTTTTGGTTTTGGTTTTAACTTCGTCTCACCATTTCCTGTCCTTCCCTATTCTACTCCATCCTGACCTTAACCATCCTGAGTTCAACTTCAAGCTTATCACTGAAGTGTTTCAAATTCTTCAGTTGTCCTTTGACTTGTACAAGACAAGAATCAAACTTCATCTGGGGCTTTTGCAATTCTCATGGGCCTAGACACAACGTCTGTCTCCGACATCACTGTGCCAGCCAACCTGATGTACTTACCCATGCTTTTTAGATCTGCTCTGCCCTTTTTGGCCCTTCTGCCTCTGTGCTTTTAGAACCTTTCTATAGATACGTCCCCACATCATTTCAGGCATAAAT
>PVIC010018011.1:17923-32181 GCA_004025085.1 Thryonomys swinderianus
GAGGGAAGGGAAGGGAAGGGAAGGGAAGGGAAGGGAAGGGAAGGGAAGGGAAGGGAAGGGAAGGGAAGGAGGAAGAGAGGAAGGGAGGAAAACCTACTCCATCAATCCCAGGGTCCTTTGCTGTTATTCCAGTCACTCTCATAGTTTCTGGCAAACACCACAAGACTAGTTATCCCCAGGCAATGCTTGCATCTGTTACTTGAGCACCTTTGATATCTTGTGGTGCCCTGTGACCAGAACTGGCAACCTGCCAGCCAGCACAGTCCCTATCCTCCAAGAAAATGCCCTGGGGCCACCTAAAGTAATCCCACCTTTTTCTACCCACCCCATGTCATCTACCCTTTCATACCTGACTTGCATCATCTCCCCAAAACCAGTTTGACTTCATCCTCTGTCCAGGTAACTGTGCCATCCAGTTATCTGTGCTGCCTGGGTGAGGGGTGCCACCTGGGCAAAACTGCCTTGGTAGCAGTGACAGTAAAGCATGCTGAGCTGGCAGTCACCCCATCCACTAGAGAGGAGTTTAACTCATGCCTTATAATAGCTGCCTTATTTCTGAATCTGGTGATATGGAAAAAATCTCACAGACATTGATGATACTGCAATACTACTCATTTTTTGAAAAAAGCTTTCAAATCTCACAAACATAATATTGAGAAAAAGAAGTCAAACTCAAAAAAAGACATGTATTGTATGGTTCCATGTATATAAAATTCAAAAACACTCTATTGTATTAGAAATAAGAAGGAAAATGACTGGGAGGGGAATGTGGAGGGATTCAAGGAGAGGTTCTGTTCCTTGAGAGACAATACTTCCAGCACGAGTTTCATTTGTGGAACCTCACTGAGTTGTATGGTTGTGATTTATACATTTTGGGGATGTATATCATATTTCATGTAATAATTTAACTCTTTAAAAAACTGAAATTATAGTGGGAAGTATTAAGCCAGCTGTTGTGGATGCCAAGATGAAAACCCACGGTCTCTTCAAGATTGAAGAACTTCATACCTAAGCAGAAGAATTACCCAAGTCCCCTGACCCTGACTATGTCTCCGTGGAGAAGTGTCCCATCCAAGATCGAGAAAGGCTTCTCAAAATTTCCCATGAGTGTCAGTTGTAGCAAGCTGAATGTGTGCTTGTGACTATGCTTCATGAGGGCTGCACAATACAGATGGTAAGGTTGGGGATTTAGCTCAGTGGTTCCTGTCTGCCTTGCAAGCACATACCACAATGCTGAGTGTGGTGGGCATGAACCACCATGCCCATAATCCCAGCAATCAGTACCACACACCACAATGCCAGGTGTGGTGGCTCACGCCTGTAATCCTAGCACTTGGGAGGCTGAGGCAGGAGGATTGAGTTCAGATGCTTGTTTGGGGTACACAGTGAGCTCAGGGCCAGCCTGAACTACAAATCAAGACCTTGTCTCAAACAAAACAAAACAACACACAGTAACAGGGCACCTGACAGGAAGAGGCATGATTGGACCTGAGTGGTGAAGGAGAGAGGCAGTGGGAGGGTAGAGAGGTCAGCAGCGACTTGTGAGATTGTGTTGAGGAGGTGGACCACACACCACGAGCAAAGGAAAGTCCTGGAGGAGACTGCCACGACCCATCATCAGCAGGAATGACAGGCATGTAGAGTAAGGGGCATCTGTGTAGCGGACTCTGGAAACAGCATCCATGAGAGGGTGACAGGCATCAGGACCTGGCAGAAAGGAACTGATGAGATGCTCACAGGCTCATAACATGGATGGTCTGGATTCTCACCCTCTCTTCTTATGTGCCTTCCGATCTGTGTCCTTCGACAAGGTAGAATGAGAAGAGAAAAACCATTTGGCGATTCTTCCACTTGGGGACAGGGGAAGGGCAGACACATCTACCTTGCGTCCTTTAAAAATCTCACTGATTACAGACCTCTGGCATAGCTTTTTTAAGCACATGTTAGAAGAGGACTGAGACTGGCAGAGCTCACAGTCAAACTGCTGGGCTTTGGTGCAGACACTTCTTGCAGTACAGTATGGAAGGCCAAACATCTCATCTCTTTGGGACCTGGTTCTCTTTGCCTATAAAATGAAAGGTTTGCCCACGTTATTTCCAAGGTCTATTCTAGTTTCTTCCAAGACTCTAAGCTATAATTAGAGTGCAAATCCTTCAGCCAGAGATTAAATGAAAAATATGTTTTTACCACACTTGATTTATAAATTCTTGATCATAAGTTATGTTCTGCTTTTATTATCTTTATAAATAACAGGATGGTAGCCCTTTTGAAATTTCTTTAAATGTTGTAAGAAACTAAATATTACTTTAATAGTAATTATGGACCTACAGACTTTTCAAAGCAGATTCTATAAATAAGACCATATAAAAAATGTAGTATATTCACAGAACTAAATATTATGCAGCAATAAAGATAAATGTCCCACTGCTACATACAAACACATGGATGGGTTTTAGAAAGATGATACTGAATTTTTAAAAAGCAAATTTTAGAAGATGATAGCATATTTATAAAGCTTAATAATAGGTCAAATTAAATATATAACTTAAGGAAACATACATATCGTCATAGTTACTTTTCTTGTTGTTGAGACCAAATACCCAACAGCCAACATTCAAAGGAGAAAAGGTCCATTTTGGTTCACAGTTTGTACAGGTTTCAGTGCATAGCTGCCTAACTCCAGGGCATGCTGCATTGGCGGGGGGGGGGGGGGCATAGGAGACCAGGCAGCAGACCGGGAGGAGCAGGAAGCCTGCATTCCCCCTCTCTCTTTGTATTCCATACTGGCTGTAAGGCATAGATTGGTGCCAACAAACTCCGAATAGGGCTTTCATTGTCCACCCTCTTAATCCCAGTAGAATATCCTCAATCCACATTTCCACACTCCAAACCAGACACTTTGAATCTTCTTACCTATGGTCCCAAGAAGCTCTGGCAGAACATCTAGATACAAGCCATAATACATGCTATTAAATTTCCTCAGACAGCAAGGAAATAAAAACTGAAAGAGATTACCTGGGAGTGGGAGGAAAAACTTCAAGCTGAGATGAGGGGAGCTTCACTGATTTGGAATAGGTAGCACTTAACTTGACTACTGTGGTGTTTGCCTTGACCGTCCTGGGTCCACAGCTCGAACATTCTTCGTGGTGTGTCTGTGAGAGTGTTTCTGAAAGAAATCAGCATTTCAGCTGGTGGACTCAGTGAAAAAATTGTCCTTCCCAATGTAAGTGGACAACACGCAATCCCTGAAAGCCTGAGTAGAGAGCGAAGGTAGAGGAAGAAGGCTTCATGCCTTTTCTGTTTCCTGCCCACTACCGTGAACTGCAATATTTTATCTCATTGCCTCTAAGCTTCAGACTGCGATTTACAGCTCAGCTCCTGATGCTCAGCTCTTTCAACTTGGGCTGAATGATTTCACCAGGTCTCCTAGTTGCCAGAAGGGTTCTCAGCCAATATAATTCATGAGCAAATCTCTCTCTCCCTCTCTGTCTCTCTCTCTGAGAGACGAAGAATCTTTGGAAAATCCTAATGTAAGTGTTTCTCTATGAGGAAAACAGGCCACTCTGATTGTCACAAAGGTTCATTTTTTGTAATGTCCATAGTGTATGTACATCGCATATATTTACTTTTTATATAAAATATTGTGTCTTTGGGTGTGAGTCTTTTATCTATTGGTACTAGAAATCAAACTCAAAGATACTCTACCACTGAGCCACATCCTGGCCCTATTGTACGTATGTATATATGTATGTTTGGGACAAGGTTTCCTTAAACTGCCCAGGTGGGACTCAAGCTTGTGGTCCTCCTGCCTCTGTCTCCCTCCCTGCACTACCACACCTAGCTGTTGGGTTTAATTTTTCTAGGTACTGGTTACACAGAAGCATATAACAGTTCAAATGAGATGATAGATTAAATTCCTTTCAAATGCCTTAAAATTAGTTTTCTTTTTAAATAGACACCTACTTTCTTAATAAAGCTGTAACCTCCTTGAGAGGAGAGACTGTGTATGTATTTCTGTATTGCCTATGGTGCGTGGTGAATCACATTGTTGGTGGAATTGAAATATGAAAAATGAAAGAAAAAGAGAAATGGTTGCACTGTAGCCAGGGGGCAAGAGGAACTCATTCAGGGCTCCGAGAGTGATGTGTCTGGACGGAGAAGATGATCCTGGCCACAGAAAACACAATCAAGTGGGAGCCGTGGAGGAGTCCAGAACTGATCCAGAAAAACAACCAGGACAGGACACTGGCGATAACGCGCACTAGAGATGATGAGCGAACCAGGAAGGAGACAGTGGGAGTTGAGGGAGGAGGCGAGAGCCAGGGAATGCTCGAGGGGCACATCTGACGGACGCTAGAGAAGAGTCAGTGGAGAGGAAGATGTCAGTGCGGCCTGCTCTCTGGCTCAGACAAGAAGAAGGAGGAAGGGACCCACAAGTTCAGGTTCAGCTGGTCATGTGACTTCGCGGAGTCAGCTGGCTTCTTTATGTCCCCTCTTTCACACAGATGCCCTCGTCTGACCCCAGAGCACACCCCCTCCCACCCATCCCTTCAACCCCCTCTACTTTCTTCTCACAAACTCACAGCTGAGATCTCGGGAGCCTTTAGAGTTTCTCCTTTCTTTTCTTGAAGTTATTCAAGACTTTAACTTTTTCAGATAAAAAATACATCAACAAACCACAGCTGACATTTCATTGAAAAAAGTCTAAATTTACTTCAGAATTGCTGGGTATAATATGAATAATACTGTCCATTAAGTCTTGGAGAGGGAAGATGAGAAATTAAATGATTTAGCAGTATTTATCTTAAGTCTGTCATTAAACTGACTACCAAATCATCTACTTCATATATATAAATATTATTTTGTATAAAGCACAATATTCATTTAACCAGATTTTTGTGTTTAACACACAAATAATTGTAAGAGTGTGATACTGTAAAGTCGTCTTTAGTAGAGATTTTTATTTCAGAGAAATAAGTTTCCATTATTATGGGAACTTGTAATCTGAAATATTTGACATAAAATACATTACTTAAAACATTAATTGGTTGATGTACTTATTTTTATTTCAAATAAATGTTTAATTTTAAAGGAACTTTTGAAGAGTTCTGTTAGAAAGCTACTGTTGTTTTTCTTTGAGTGACTACATTTGTTTTGTCCCCAGAGAATATGATTTATAAACTTTGTTTATTTTTAAATCAATGAAAAAAGACACACTTCCTCTTCAACAGTCTTTGTAGAAATCTAATTCCACACATGTTTATAGTTGGAAGAAAGAAAAAAGGAAGGAGAGAAGGAAGCAAAAAAGAAGGGAGTCATTAATAAGGAAGGAAAATTAAAATTTTCATTAAAAGTTACAATTTCCTCAGGACACCTTTGTATTATATTTATCTAATTCACAAGTGTTATGGGGAAATATTTATCCCTGCATCCTTCTCACTTATCAAGCATGAAGAAATGTCATTAATACCTTGTTATCACTTTTATTGTACCACTTTTTAAATTTATCCTGTGCTTAAATCCCTTTTGGGGGTAAATATTGTCTGAGAGGGTTTTGAAATCACCCTGGAAGGAAATCTGTGAAAATCTATAGATGGTAACCGAAGAACATGATTTCATATATTCGTGTTACTTTCCCATAGATAATTTTCAGAGAAATCTAAGACATCAGTTTCTGTCATTATAGGTTTCTAAAAATGCTATTTTTCTTATTGGTGCTGAGTAGGGAATTGCTTTAGAGTAGTTAGCTTCACTGGCAGTAATTAATTCTTAGTCTTTCACATAGGAAAAATCAATAAACATGATTATATACTGAAAAGTTGTGGGGAGACAGTCAAACTGGGCTTCCTTATTTGAAATTTAAGGAGCCCTTGTTCAACAATTTTATTGCTTTGCTGACTGGCATGAAGAAACATTGTGCTCCCATGCTGGAAAATAAATATATAGCTCTCAAGAAATATCCATTGCACTAAATGACTGCCCTACTGACCTCTCTCTTCTATAGCCGAGGAAAATATGTCAACAATCCAGAGTAAAAAAATATATATATATTTCCTTCTCCCATCTTTTAACCCATATCAGGAATTAAAGAGAAAAGCTTTACATTCTATATCTAAATTAAAATCTCGTAAAAAAGAGAAGGGATTAAAATAAATATAAATTGTGAAGAGCTTAATGCTAGTAAAGTGGCTTGCAAAATAGGTTCTAAAAATGGTGTTTTACTAAAATGTCGCAGAAATCAAATTCGAGAATTGGGTTATTAAAAAATGAGGTCATCAACAAAATGCAACTAGATTTTAGTACAAATAGGAAAAAAACAATGGGTTGTTATAACAAGTTAAAAGTGATCTCTGTGAATAAATCCATCTTTTAATCACTTATTGCTACACCTTTTCATTCTTGCTTGTCTTGTTACTGAAATCTTATTCCATTAGCATTTTATATTTTACTTTCGGTTCTTCCAAAAAAGTACTTGAAAGCTCTTTTATTACAGGAAAAATAGTTGTTTTATTATTCAAAGATTCACTTTATTTCTTTTTCTTTTTTATACATGTTTGCAGTATATATTGTTTACCTTTCTTATGTTATTACTTTCTTATGTAGAGTTGATACATGTATGTAACACATTTTAATCCCATTTTCATCCCCTTTCCTTTTCCTTCCTTTTTTTTCTCTCTTGATTTCTTCCCCCTTTTTAGTGTGATCTACCTCCCAATTCCTATTATCTGTCTTGTATTTTGCTCTTCATTTATACTTTGGTTTTATTCACAGAAGGGAAACTATATGATGTTTTGAGCTCATATGTCTGCTTTATTTCACTTAACGTAATGGTCTTAAGGTGCGTCCATTTTCCTACAAACGCCTCAAGTTTATGTTTCCCCATGGCAGAGCTACTTCATTATGTGTAAAACTCATATTTTCTTTATCCATTTGTCCATTGACAGATATATAGGCAGCTCCCCAGATTTAGCTATTCTCAATTGTGCTGCTATAAACATGGATATGGATGTATCACTGTAATATGATGTATGACAGAAAAAAATCGCCTTTAAAAAATACCTTCCTACAAAATCTTGCACCAGGTTATGTTCAATAAATATTAGTTGGTTTGGATAATGAAATTAACCAGAAGGTAATTTTAATTTATGCAACTGGGTTTTAAAAATAGTATTCACCTTTAAGAGGGTAACAGATGATTGTGGTAATTTTGAGAATCACACACACACACACAAAAAAAACTAAAGGAAAGTTACAAGTCATCAAATCCAACACCTCTTTTCCCCCTTCCTGTCTCCAGAAATAATCATAAGTTTGCATACGTTTTTTAGCTATAAGTAGAAAATCGCATAAGCTATACATAATGTTCAGTGGCCACAATTTTTACTCAATGGTTATCACGAACTTTTCCCTGCACTGATGAAATTCTTTTATGACGTGACTTTTATGCCATTTCAGTATTCCATTGCATGAGAACACCATGAATCTTATTAAAATTCAAATTTCTTGTATTATAAGGTATTCTACTGTGGATATACATATTCATAGTGTATCAAAATACCTAGCAAGTTATAAGTGATTGATCTCTGATAAAAGATGTGTGATTAACAAGAGACAAAGAATGGTATTGAACAAATTTGGACAGTTGCGGATTGCATATTTTACATTTTCACATGGAAAAATTGCTGATCTCTTGAGCTCTGAAATGTGATTAAGAAATAATATACGGAGATTTTTCATGAAAGGAATGTCTGCTTTAATAAACTGACCAATTTGTTTTCTTAAAGTATAAAATGGTTATAGAAAATCAAAGCCTTAAATCACTTAACAATGGGGAAAACAAGAGGCTTCACGTTTATTTTCTCTGTAGCAGGCTATTTCTCAGTAATACTAAAAATAAATATGAGAAGGATATTTTTTCTAATTCAGAGAAATTTGAAGCCAAGCATATTCTCAATAAATTGCACAAATGTTCTGCATATGATCACTGGTCATTTCAATCTGGTATCACATGCAGAAATTTATACAGTGCTTTTAAAAATTCTGCAAGCCAAGATGGTTATATACTTAATTATAAAATATGAGCCTGATATCATCTATCACATGCCAGTATCAGCTTTTCAATAATTCTATTACTAACACAAATGTTGAAAAATCTCAAAAGTATTTCAGAATATGCCATTTAAGGAGCCAGTTCATGGTCTAATTGCTTCTGTTCCTCATGTGGTAAATAAAAGATACTGTCTAGAGGAGACTAGAAGGTTTTTCATGGAGTGGGGAGATCACACTCCTTTTTGTGTTTGGACTAATTTTAGATTTCCAGCACATCAGTGTAGTTGCTTTAAACCACAGGAGAGAGTGGGGCAGTGTAGCTGCTGCTGCTGATGGTGATGATGATATGGATGATTTCAGATTTTTGGAAGATAAAATACATAGACTCTGATCAGATCTCTCTCCAATGATTTTCCAGACTTATAGACTCTACATCTAAGATTATTTCATTCATAGCCACGTTATTATGTAGGGATTTTTAATTTCCTCAGGTACTGGCGTTTTCCCCTTGCTTTTAACTCAATTTTATAGTTTGTATTTATTTACAACTAAATTCTGAAAGTAGATCTAGAATCATGAATGCTGTCATTTTATAAATTCTCCCCAAAATTTATTCTAACTAACCTATTACAGTTTTTCTTTTTCACAGCCCTAGTTTATAAATCCTTCATGCAGTTGTGTCTCTCATGTTGAGTTTTTATTATTTCTCCCCCAAATCAATTCATTCCTGGATACTTCCATGAATTCTCTTTGAGCTCTCTTTGTTGATATTTTAATGTATTTGTATGCATAATCTTTCTAGCCAAGAATGAGCTGATCATTTTTAAATAAGGTATTATTGGTGGCAGAGGCCCTTCAATGCATTTTTGGTAAAAATCCACCTGCAATTCACTAAGCTGACTTTACATGAAAATTGAAGCCATTTGTGGTTTGATAGCCTGCCATCTCTTGCTTATGTCACTCTTACTTCTGGGATTTCAGAATTGTAAGCTGCTAGATGAACAGTAGGGAAAAATAAAGTCCTCATAAAACAAACAAAACATCCTAAAGAAATTATTATTTTTGTTGTTCAGGAGCCAAGACTAACACATAAATTTTAAATTTTTTGGTGTGCAAGAGCTGTTTGTTTATACAGATACCATATTCTTTTGTTACTCATCCTGGACTCTGAGAAAAATATTACCTTTAAGAGGTACCAACAGGGCCTGCCTAGCAAACGCAAGGTCCCTGGTTCAATCCCCGGTAACCACATACAACAATACCAGGTGTGGTGACTCACACCCACCAGCAATCAGTACCACAGTGCTGGAAGTGGTGGCCCATGCCTGTAATTCCAGCACTCAGGAGGATTGCTGAATTTGAGGCTTGCCTGGGCTACACAGTGAGCTCAGGGCCCACCTTAACTACAAAGCGAGACCTTGTCTCAAAAAAAAAAAAAAAAAAAAAAAAAAAAAGAAAAGTACCAACAAAGTAAACTGGATAAAGCTTTTTTTTTTTCAGGATAGACTACATTTAAGCCAAGATTCAAAATTCCCACTTTCCAATTATAATTTTACACATTACTTGTGTTTGGTAGTGAAAGCCAAATCTATTGCAAGCAAAGGTACCTACAATTCATCTCCTTTTGGGTTCACAATAGCATAAATCACTATTAACTGTTTCTATCATAATTATAATGAGAATTCTAAATTTTCCAGTCCTTTTAGATATTAGGTGTGGGTGAGCACTCCTGGAGACATCATTGGCCATCCCCTGATGGCACTAATCCTCTCACTTAGAACTATAATCACCTGCTTTCCAAGGGGACTTCCTCATAGCCTTGACTCAGTAAGATGTTAGCTGCACAAGGAAAACTTCTCCCTCATATCTCAACATCCAAGAATTAATGCATTTTTTTTTTTGAGACAGAGCCTCACTTTGTAGTTCAGGCTGGCCCTGAGCTCACTATGTAGCCCAGGCAAGCCTCGAACTCAGCAATCCTCCTGTCTCTGCCTCCCGAGTGCTGGGATTACAGGCGTGAGCCACCACGCCCGGCTTGAATGCATTTTTTAACAAGTCAATAACAGCAAGTGAATCACATTTTTAAGTAAAAACTATTTACATAATGATAACATTGCATATATATATATACATATGAACACTTAGCTCAAACAGTGGAGAGGGATTCTCAAGTATTGTAGGGTGACCTAGAACAAGACTAGATGAGACTAGGTGTCCTTTAAAATGTTTTAGCAGCTTGTAGTTTCCTGGATAGGACAATCTCTTCCCTTATCTTTATCCCTGAAATCCTTAAAAGACACGATTGTAATATCATAGTAACAGCATTAACAATAGCAACATATTATTTTATTTTTTAATCAAAATTAGCACTAAAAAGAGACTATTGTACACACTATGTATGCCATATATTTTTAAGGTAAATTATTCTAGCTAAATGCAGGAAGAAGCAGAGGACATTTTTGGTGTCCTGTCTAATTGCTTTTTTTCGTTAACATTTTTGCCTATAGTTAAGAGATACAAGATAAAGAAAGTACTTTGGAAGTTTAGAGGTAACTACTGAGGGGTAGAAAGAGCACAAATATTGTGTAAGTGAGCTCCATTTTCCCTTCTCTATGATTATATCTGATTAGACTTGGGGTGTCAGGAAGTCAGATGTCTCTGGATCAGTTAGTAGTGAGTAGATACTTGTGCTATTAAGTACAACAAAGGAAAATAAAGTGGTAACCTAGTAATATGGAGACTAATAACCATATCCTAATTCTGTAACGATGTAATTCAGACCTTGGCATGAGGCTGTGTTTGGAACCTGTAGAGAGAGTGCATAATAAATTTGTCACAAAGTGGGGAGTGTACACTGGGAAAATAGTTACACTTAAATTAATAAATATATTGAGTAAGTCCTGAGTATTTTGCCTCAGTAGGATTAATAAAATAAACTATCTAGTTCATTCCACTGATGGTAAAAGTGACCTGGCTGGAAAAAGTGAACTCATCTGTTTTCCCAACCTCCCTTTCTGAAAAGTGACTTATATGATATCCATCTCTGCCACTTTCCCATTTATAGGTTATGAGTAAGGGTATTAGTCAGCTTTCTGTAGTTGTGACAAAATGCCTGAGAGTAACAAAGGAGGAGAGATTTATTTTAACTAAACAGTTTTAAAAATTTCAGTCCCATGGTCACTTGGCCCCATGGCTTTTGAGGCTCTTGTGAGCAGAACATCACTGGCCGAAGGGGTTTGTTGGAGAAAATCTACTCACCTCACGGCAGCCAGGAGGGAGAAAAAGGGGGGAAGAGGCTGGGGACAGTTTTGATGTGTGTGTGTGTGTGTGTGTGTGTGTGTGTGTGTGTGTGTGTGCATCCTTCTGTTTACCCTTCCAGGGATCAGCTTCCTCCAACCATGCTCATCTCCATATACTGATCAACCACGGACCCATCAGTGGATTAACCCTTTGATGGGCTAATGCTTCCATGATCTTAGCCACCTTCCAATGGCCACCTCTCTGAACACATGCGCCTTCTGGGAGACATTTCTGACTCAAAACATAACAGTAAACTTTTCTTTGTTCAAGGAAAGACAAATATAACTTTGAGGAATATGTCTTTAAATAGTTTGTAAAAGAAAGTCAACTGGGGTCACAGAGATTAGGTTGAAGTAGAGCTGCTCTTAACTTTGCCAAAAATAAAGGTAGGACAGATTTGATTTCTGTATGTTCACAGAGAGAGGGGTCACAAAATGAATGTGAAGGGTTCACTCCACTTTTCCTCAAAGCTGCAAACACAATAGACTTCAAGGCCTTGAGTAGCAGTCCTGAAGTCAGCATTCTTTATAGATTAAAAAAAAAAAACCTGTAACCACTGATCAAATCTATTTCTTCCTAAGGAGAGAGAGGTTATTCCTTTCAGTATTCCATTTCACATTTTAAAAATGTACAAGCAGGTACATGCAAAAAGAGTACTTGGGCATAGAAAAATTGACTAATAATCCCTTTAGTCCCATGAGAAAGTTATTACAATCCCCTTAAGACCAAATTTACTCTTGGAGACTTCTGCTTCAGAAGAGTCGTGAATTTTTTTCATCTGTAAAATTTAATAATTATCAAGAACTATGAAGGACCTGGGATTTTACCCTACCTGAAAGCTCATGGGTCAGTCAGGTACAGTTTTGTGGATGCTGGCACAAGGCACAAAACTCCCAGACCAGAGATAAAGGACAGTTTATTCCTTGTAACAACAGCAGTAGACAGAATGTCAGCATTTGTGCCAGTTCCCTGACTCCTGATTCCCAGAGTGATGTGCAGAGGGCCAGATGCCATCTGCAAATGCAGTGGGTTGCATTAGAAGAGAGGAACCAGGAGCCTAAGTTACCAGAAAGCCTTGGCTGGCTTTGGCCTCAGGGAAAGCAGTATCTTTATCATACTGGGCAGGAAGACACATTTGCTCTGCTCTGGAGAAGGACACATTCTCTATCATCTAAAGCTGGTCCTCATACAGGTATCCTAGAAAAGAAGTTCAGGAACACAGGCAGGCATTCTATATGTTGCAAAACATATAGAAGTGGGAGGCACACCTGGAGAACAGTATCCTACCAAGAAATTTCTGTCTCTCTGTTTGCTCAAGACTGAGACCCTAAAGCACTAGTCTGGCCTTTAGCCCACTCATCTCCCCTCAAATTTGGAGCCTTTTGTGCTGGTACTTTTGGCAGACACTGATGCAGTAGGAAACAGGAGCAGGTTTACCTCATTTAAGAACTGAAACTTTACTAGGTGGAAAAACCAAAGTCAGAGACCCTACAGGGAAGTTTGCGAGTCTGATTTAGTATTTTGCAGCCACTCCTGTCCTTCCAGAAACAAAACAAAAAACCCTCATTTCACTTCATTCTAAGATATAGCTTCTAATTCCACTAAATAAAAATTTATTGCAGTTTCTTTTTTTTCTTGAGACAGGATTTTGCTTTGTAGTTCAGGCTGGCTCTGAGCTCACTATGGAGCCCAGACAAGCCTGGAACTTACCAATCCTTCTGTCTCTGCCTCCTGAGTGCTGAGATTACAGGCGTGAGCCACCACGCCGGGCACTGTGGTGTGTGATACTGATTGCTGGTGGGCGTGAATCACCACGGCCAGTATTGTATGTGGTTCCTGGGATCAAACTCAGGACCTTGCGCTTACTAGGCAGGTCCCGAAACCACTGAATCAAATCTCCAGCCCTGTAATTTTTGAAATTTAAATCCATTGGATCATTAAGACTTAGGTATTCACACACAGGAGTGTAATTTGTATAAGATATCTTCCTTTTAACAGATAGCTGGATTTGCTGCCTGAGGGAATAGCAATTCTGACTGATAGGAAGTGAAGTAGTAATTGGGAAGACAGCACTTTGGAAGGATAGGAACTCTGAGAGATAACATTGTAGGAAAATTAATACCATATGATATCACTGGGTTCACAGGTGCCAGGAAAGAAGAGTAGAGGGTAAGGTAGAAAACAATGGAGCAAGGAGTAGGTAGAGGCCAAAAGCAGTTGCCTCCTTTCTCAGATTTCATCAGAAGTGGGAAGCTCAGCTACAGCGGGAGACCCACTTCTTTCTCCTTCTCCTCCCTTTTGAATCTCTTCATTTCACAAGTACTTGGTGTGGAACTTCCACTGTGATTATGGCGTGTCACCACTTATTGAACACCCACTATGTTGCCACGTGTATGGTTGGTTACACTGGTGTTTAAGGTCAAATAAGACACTTAGGAACTGCTCCTTCCAAAGCCTATAAGGGCTGGAGATTTAGCACAGTGGTTCGGCACTTGGCCATTAAGCACAAGGTCCCTGGTTCAATTCCGATCCCAGGCAACTACATATAACAATACCAGGTGTGGTGGCTCACACCTATACTCCCAGCCCTCAGGAGGCAGAGGCAGGAGGATTGCTGAGTTCGAGTTCCAGCCTGTCTGGGCTACATAGTGAGCTCAGGGCCAGCCCAAACTACAAAGTGAGACCCTGTCTCAAGGAAAAACAAAAAACAAAACAAAACAAAACCTTGCAGCCCAGACAAGACAGGTCAGTTAAAGAACAGTTACACAACTCTGTGAACCACAGAGACAGGATTTGATTCTAGGCCTTGGTTTAAAGTATATGTCCTTTGGGCCGGAGGGTTAGCTCAGTGGTTCCGGCGCCTGCCTCGCAAGCGCAAGGTCCTGAGTTCGATCCCCGGTAACCACATA
>PVIC010018012.1:0-32081 GCA_004025085.1 Thryonomys swinderianus
AAAAACAGCAAGAAGTGGCCAAGCATCTGCCCTCAAACTAGATATAAGAATTCAGAATAACAAACCCTGTCCTGTCCAGGTGAGTGTTGCACACAGTGAGAGACAAGAACAATGCAGACGTTCACAGCTTTAAGTATGTGCTCATTAGGTACATTTCTTTCTTGTTATTCCAGCTCTGAGCACATCATTCCCCTGTGGGATGTTGTGTTCCAAAAGGATTTATTCCTTATTGGTTTTCTCTTCCCAAGACATCAGGATAAATGACAGGTGCTAGCATTTCTCACCAATGAACTCTTTTGTGAGAAACCAACATATGAGATATTTAAACGTGTGTCTAATTTAGTTCACTTAAAAGTATGATCTCAGGGTGCGTCCATTTACCTAAAAATGTCTTGGGTTTACCATTCTTTATGGTAGAGTAGCACACCACTGTATTAAAAAAAGAACAGTTTTGGGCCAGAGGGTTAGCTCAGTGGTTCTGGTGCCTGGGTCACCTGGGTGAATTGCAAGTGCAATGGTCCTGAGTTTGATCCCCGGTAACCACATACAATGCTGCGCGTGGAGACTCACACCCACCTGCAATCAATACCACACACCACAGTGCCGGGCGTGGTGGCTCACACCTGTAATACCAGCACTCGGGAGGCAGAGACAGGAGGATTGCTGAGTTTGAGGCTTGCCTGGGCTACATAGTGAGCACAGAGCCAGCCTGAACTACAAAGTGAGACCCTGTCTCAAAAAAAAAAAGAACAGTTTCTTTATCCATTCATCTGTTCATGGGCATTTGGGCTGCTTCCAAGACTTCATTTTTGCAAATTGTGCCACTATAAACATGAATGTGTATATATTGCTGTGGTCTAATGGTTTTTAACTCTTTCTGAAGGTTATTAACGTGGAGATTAACTGAGTTAAAAGAAACTTCTACTTTCAATTTTTTTTTTTTTTTTTGAGACATGGTCTCACTTTGTAGTTCAGGCTGGTCTGAACTCACTACGCAGCCCAAGGTAGCCTCAAACTCACGGCAACCCTCCTGCCTCTGCCTCCTGAGTGCTTGGATTATAGGCATGAGCCACCATGCCTGGCTAGTTTGTTTGTTTTTTTTTAGACATGGTCTCGCTTTGTAGTTCAGGCTGGCTCTGAGCTCACTTTATGTAGCTTAGGCAAGCTTCGAACTCAGCAATCCTCCTGTCTCTGTCTCCCGAGTACTGGGATTACAGGCGTAAACCACCACGCCCAGCTAGTTTCAGTTTTTTGAGGAATCACCATAATTATTTCTATATTGGTTGTACAAATTTACTCTCCCTCCAATAATGGAGAAGCCCCAGAGCCCTACCAGCATTTGTTATTGGTTGGTTTCTTAATGATAGCTGTTCTTTTTGGAGTGTTGTTTTAATTTTCATTTTTAGAATGACCAGTGATGTTGAACATTTTTTCACATCTTTACTTGCTATTGTACTTCACCTGAGAAGTGTATATTCATTTGAGATGCCATTTTTGGATTGAGTCTTTAAATTTGGGAAGTCTGATATATTTCAGTTGTTTATATATTCTAGATATTAGTTTTTTTTGTTTGAAAAATAGCTGATAAAAGGTTTTCCCATTCTGTGGTTTCTTTTTCTGTGCAAAAATTTTTTAATATGACAAGATCCTATTGATTCTCTGTAACGTTTTCTGTGTGGTAGGTATTTTGTTCATAACTCTTTGCCTACACCTGTGCCTACAAGAGTTTAATCTGTTTCAATTTTAGTTTAGTGCATGGTGAGAGATAGGGATTTAGTTTTAATCTTTAGCATGTTTTCCCAGGACTACTAATTAAGCAGGCTATCTTCCAGTGAGGGTGTTTGCCCCCTTCATCAAAGATAACACAGCGGAGTGTATTTAGAGTTGTTTTTGCATATTCCATTTTGTTGATCTTCTGGTCATTCAGTGTTTTTTTTTTTTTGATTGTGTGTGTGTGTGTGTGTGTGTTTGCCAGTACCATGCTACTTTAGTCATAGTTTTGTTATGGTTGGTTTTTTTTTTTTTTTTTTTTTTTTTGCGGTACCAGGGATCGAACTCGGGCCCTGGTGCATCCAAAGATGGCATGGTACCACTTGAGCTAAATCGCCAGCCCCTATAGTTTTGTAATATAATTTCAAACTTATGATGTCACTGCCATACCTCACCCCAGGTGCTTTCTACTGAGTCTTTAGGTATGATTGACAGCAGTGACTGACAGGTTGTTGTGTCACCACAGGGTCCGTGACACACATGTCTGTCCAAGAATTTACTTTAATCTTAATTACCTATATAATATATAGTGCACATTCATGAAAACTTAATAAGGTTACAGTATGGTGAGGGGAAGGTCAGACCTGGAGATGCTGTGAAAATGAGTTCTTGCCTAGAGTAGCAAAGACCTCCTTGGATTTAGTTGTGATTCTCTGCTGGTTAGAACAATGGGAGAGGAGTGGCCCCGGGGTGCTCTCTGAATTGGAAGGATGATTTCTTCATCTCTATTATTCTAACTGTATGATTCCTACCTATCTTTATTTCTTCTATCCTACCTCGGGGGCAAAATATTCAAAATCTTTTTCTAGTTTTGTTTTATACTGTTTTTGTTGCGGCGCTGTGTATTGAACATAGAACTTACCGCATGATGGGCAGGTATCTTATTGATTTGCACTTTTCATTAGTATACTTTTACACTTATTGTATGAAAGGGACTTTTACTTTCTGGTACTCTTCAGATTCTTCATATATATGAAATAATTGCTCATTGAAACTGAAGAATGTAAAATATGTTAAGAAAAATGAGACATGGGCCGGAGGGTTAGCTCAGTGGTTCCGGCGCCTGCCTCGCAAGCGCAAGGTCCTGAGTTCGATCCCCGGTAACCACATACAATGCTGGGTGTGGAGACTCACGCTCACCAACAATCAATGCCACATGCCACAATGCCAGGCGTGGTGGCTCACGCCTGTAATCCCAGCACTCGGGAGGCAGAGGCAGGAGGATTGCTGAGTTTGAGGCTTGCCTGGACTACATAGTGAGCTCAGAGCCAGCCTGAACTACAAAGCGAGACCCTGTCTTAAAAAAAAAAAAAGAATAGAATCTTAGAAGCTGTTAGAATAAAACAATAAGCCACTTATACAGTAAACTCATTAGAATTGCTTCAGAATTTTCAATATACATCTTACAGGCCAAGAAAATTTGCAGTGAAATGGTTCATGTCTTGAAAGAAAACAATTTCCAACCCAGACTGATATATCTTATAATCCTACCTTCCACAATTGATGAGGAAATAAATTCTTTCCTTGATAAAAGCCACATTAAGAAATTTAGGACCACTGAACTAACATGCTAACATTTTTCAAGGATACCCTAGAAAGAAGGAATGAAGCCAACAATTCCTAAACGTCTAATAGAATGAAGATACAAGCAGGATGAACAGTTAAGCAGAATACAATAAGGGTTTCAGCCAGGGGAAGTAATGCAACTATAGAAGTAACTCAGTACCTTTCATTAGTAACTCTCAATGTGAATGGGCTTGATTTCTCAATCAAAAAACACAGATTGGCAGAATGGATGAAAAAAGGAAAGCCAATAATATGCAATATACAGGAAACTTATTTAATACAAAAAGACACAGATTAAAAATCAAAGTATGAAAACAATATCCCCTGGAACAGGAAACTAAAAACATATATATCTGTTTTATTTTCAAAGTGGACTTTAAACCAAATTTTATCAGAAGAGGCAAAGAAGGTCACTACATATTAGTTAAAGGAATAATTCAATAGGAAAAGGTAACAATTATAAGCCCATATATATATATATATATATATATATATATATATATATATATATATATATATATATCACTAGTGAATTCAACTTCAGAAAACAAATATTCTTGGGCATAATAAATGAGTTCTAGCATGTATGATAGTTTTTGTAAAATAGGAAATATCCAAAGGGAATTTGGTGTGGGAACATAATTAGGGGAAAGAATAAATATGATTCAGAAAAAAAATGAAAGAACATGTATATAAGGGATGGGTAGGGATGTGGGTAAAAATGAGAATTAACTTGTGTCATATACTGGTACAAATTCCCCAATGTTGTTGTGATTGTGAGCTGTATATAATATGTATCAATAAAGAATTCAATTAAAAATATTATTGGACATAAAAGAGTAAAAATCAATATAATTTTAATAAGGTACCATAATACTTCATTCTCACTAATAGGTCAAGTAGACAAAATATTAAGAAGAAATATCAGAGTTATAGCAAACATTCAAACAAATGGACTTAATAGACATCTACAATATCATGACCAACAACAGCATAATATGTATTCTTCTCAGCAGGATATGCAACTTTTTTTTTTTTTTGAGGCAGGGTCTCGCTTTTGTAGTTCAGGCTGGCTCTGAGCTCACTATGTAGTCCAGGCAATCCTCGAACTCAGCAATCCTCCTGTCTCTGCCTCCCGAGTACTGGGATTACAGGTGTGAGCCACCATGACCCGCAGGATATGCAACTTTTTTTTTTTTTTTTGAGACAGGGTCTCGCTTTATAGTTCAGGCTGGCCCTGATCTCACTATGGAGCCCAGGCAAGCTGCCACGAACTCAGCAATCCTCTTGTCTCTGCCTCCCGAGTGCTGGGATGACAAGCATGAGCCACCACGTCTGGCATTGTGGTATGCGGTGTTGATTGCTGGTGGGCATGAGTCTCCACGCCCAGCATTATGTGGTTTCCGGGGATCGAACTCAGGACCTTGTGCTTGAGAGGCAGGCGCCAGAACCACTGAGCTAACCCTCCAGCCCAGGATATGCAACTTTTAACAAAATAGACCGTTTACTGGCCAAAGAGCATGCTTAAATAAATGCAAAAGGTCAAAATTATCCCATCCATATTATCAGATCATAGTACAATGAAACAAGAAGTCAATGGCAAATGAAGCCACAAAAATTAGACAAATAATTGAGAATTAAACATTATACTCTTGAATAAAAAGTGGGTAATAGAAGAAATCAGGGAGTTCAACATATCAGAGCCTACAGTAAACAGCTCTAAAAGAGAAATTTAAAAGTGGAATTGCCATCATTATAAGAGAATAGCAAGTCCAAATAAGTAATCTCACTTCAGGTCCTAGAAAAACAAGAGCTAGCCCTACAATTGACTTGTTTTGAGAAGTGAGTCTGCTGAAGCCTACATGCTGAGGTCAGAGTAACTCACACCCAAATTCTTTTTCCACAACTAAAACCTTCTGACCGGAATGACAATGTTCTAATTACAATCATATATCTCTTGAGAATGCTTTGTCTTATCCTTTATAAGCCTTGTTTACATAATTTTCTATGGAAACTTCATGTAGATTGCCTTTACACTCTGCCTTTCAGGTGGATATGTCTTTGTTCATGCTGTCATCTAAAGTGGTGATCTGCCCTCATGATGATTCTGGATGTAGAGATTGGCTTAGAGTAAAAACACAGCACCAATGTGAGCTTCCAATCCAGGATAACTCAGGCTGTACCTGGGAACTGATGAGAAGTCCTGGGTCTGTGTTCACAAGTCCCTTCATTTAAGTGGTATACACACACATAAACACATACACACACAAATATGCAAACTACTATGGTTTGTGTACAGATATCCCCCAAAGCCTCATGGGATCTTCAATGGGGTTTTTGTAGAAGTGGCTGAATCTAGAGTGTGATTTATTCATGGTGCAATATTAGGCCTCAAGTACTAGGATTAAAGGTGTGAGTACCACCCAGGTTGAGTAGTCTGAAGAAGATAAAAGAAGCAGAAGGATGCAGTTAAGTTCCCTTGTTGCTTTTTTTTTTTTTTGAGAGAGGGTCTCATTTTGTAGTTTAGGCTGGCCCTGAGCTCACTATGTAGCCCATGCAAGCCTTGAACTCAGCAATCCTCCTGCCTCTACCTCCTGAGTGCTGGGAGTACAAGTGTGAACCACCACACCTGGCACTGTGGCATGTGATACTGATTGCTGGTGGGTGTGAGCCATCATGCCCCGTATTGTATGTGCTTACTGGGGATCAAACTAGGGATCTTGTGCTTTTGAGGCAGACGCTGGAACAACTGAGCTAAATCTCTGGCCCCACTTCATTGCTTTTGATGCCTTCTACCCTCTGCTGTGTGCCAACCTGCCTTGGAACCAGGTGATTATGGACTGGAACCTCTACAACCTGTGAGCTAAAACAAACCTTTACCCCTTTAATTTGAGTGTTAGATACTCTGTCTCAGCAGGGAGAAAATTAACTAAGACAGTCCCAGTCTGCCCTCCAACTGCCGGCAATCTCCAGTGCCTGTCTTTTCTTCATCCACCCTGGGAATGTGGCCGTGAAGTACCCAAGGGGACCCTGGATCAAACACCTAGTGCTTCCCTGCAATGTTATCGGTACCAGCTCTTGCTCCATGATCGTGATGACTGAAGTCAGTCACCAACTGTTGGCTGATGAGGCTACTCCGGAAGGGCTGCAGTGTGTTCTCCCTGCTGGTTCTAACTGCTGATGACTCTATCAGGTCCAGTGCAGTTCTATGGTCCACTACGACTAAAACGTTGCTGGATTTACTTTGCCTCCCTGCTGGTGGGCACCCAAGCACGTCAGTGGCACTGCAGGAGCTCTGTCAGCAGTGTGATCTATTTCTCCTGTGTCTTCATTCCTTTTTGTTCTTTCATCAGTTCTTTTGTGGTTTCCTGTAACCTCCACTCACGTTGACTCTTACTAGGTCTTTTCCAGTCCTAGACGCTTTGTCTTGGAGAAGTTGAGTTGCTGGCATTCACTGCTCTGCTATTTTGAAAACAAGATTATATTCTAAGGACAAAGACAGTTTCCACATTTGCCAGGTAAACCTGCTTCACAGGCTTGGTCAGCTGTGCTCACAGCCTACCTGGTCCAGGGCTGCAGATCAAGGCAGTGTTTCCTTACATGCATCATAGAAACTGTATCTACACCAGGTGCTTTCACTACTTTGAAATATACCTTCTGAGGCACAAAGGAGACCAAGCACTGGACAGCATTACCAAAGGAGAGAGCCTTTTTCACCATGCTCTGTGTCTGTACCCTAGGCCCCACTTCTAACCTTGTTGGCTTTACAATAGCACTGACATATTGCCCAACCTCTTCTGCAAATACGTGTCTGCAAAGAAGCGAGAAGGAGGCACAGTGGAACTGGAATTTTATCGTGTGCTTTATTGTTTCCAAATCACTTAGGGTCCATTATCTCCTCTGATTCTCATAAAATCTGAGGGTTTGTTTTGTCTGTTTGTTTTTGTGGATCCAGAGATTGAACTCGGGCCTTTGTACCTCCAAGGTGGGCATGTGACCACTTGAGCTAAATCCTTGGCACAAAATTTGTATTTAGAGAAGGGATCCCTTTCTCTTCCCATCTCCAGGATCAAATGGTAACTCATTTAGGACAGAAATGATTTGTTCTCGATCAAGTTCGAAGGAAATAGCAGAGCTAGGACTGTGATCGGGTTTCCTGTTAGCTCAGTTCCTCACATCTTTCCTCCCCACCATCATCCTGTCCCCTTACATCTGCATGGGCAGCAGAGGTTTCTGGCACACGCCATTTCTCCTTTCTGTTCACTTCACCATCACACCCTGGGGACAGCGCGGATGCGGTAGCTCTCGGGGGAAAGTGTGATGCCCATCCTAACCTTCAGGCTCATCTTCTCATTCTCTGGGGGCTTGAAAGTAAATTGTTGCAGAAGGGAACTGAAGAAAATAAACAGCTCAGTCTTCGCCAGTTGCTCTCCAAGGCATACACGTTTTCCTGTAGAAAAAAAATCAAACAAATAGCTTATCTTTTAAGGTGGCTCTGTTGCCTCTAGAAATTGGCATTTGCAAACCCCTCCTGCACAACCTTGACCTTGTGCTTGGTATCTAGTTTGTTTTTGTCTCACGGTCACTTGAATTCACCAAAAGAAAGTGGAAATCCAGGCTCAGAAAAGCAAAGTCTTTTAGAGTTTAGGTCTGGGTACAGAATGATAAAAGCGAGGGGCCAGCACTGACCCAGAAAGTGAGTTTCTAGTCTGAAATTCTTCAAAACTCATTTCATAAACAAGCAAGGGAGCAGCCAATGAAACAACAACAGAACTAAGTACTCTGTCTCAATCCTTACAAGCAAACAGCAAGGTATGAATGAGTAGATGACAGAGGTTGGGTCCCGACAGCTAAGTCACTACCCAAAGCCTGTTAGTCTCCTCCATCGTGGGGACCCCGTCACATGGATGGCTCTCCAGACAAAGCTGCCTTGTTCATCTACATCAAGGACCTTTGTTACCAAAGTGAGGGCTGAGCAGGGTCCTCCCCTCCACAGCTCACACCGGACACCACCCTGGCCACAGTCCAATACCCGGCACAGGGAGAACTGGAGCCGAGGGGAAGAAACCTTGTGCTGAGCGTTTCAGGGGCCACCACAGGGGACAGTGGTGGAAGGAAGGCTGGGATGGCAAACACACCTCGAGTACAGCACAAATGAACTGTGTAGCACCGTAGGATCCAAAGTACCTGTCATGAGACTCCAATGAAACAACAGAAGCAGAGTAATTTGCATGAAGGAGATACTACAAACAAGCAAAAACCCTAAGTAAGCCCTCTAGCCTCATTCACTCTTAGCCGACACAAAAATCGGTCACTCTGGAGATCACAGAGATGAACAATACATTAGCACACTCTCAACAGCTTTGCTGTAGATGATGCCTCTGTTGTGTGGGTTATAAAAGTGGCCTGGGTTCCTTCCCAGGGACCTCAAGGTCAGTCTTTCTGAAAACACTTATCCTTCACTTGAGCTCACAGATGTCTTATGGTCCAGTGACCACAATGGGGTAAAAAAGTCTCTTTCTTCATAATGTAACTGTCCCATTTGCTATCTTAGTCTTTGTATCAAATGTTATTTCTGCACATAGAGATGTTAGTCATTTAAATGTTGAGTCCAAAGGGGGAGGTTTGAGAAGTAGGAGTAATCAGGAAAATGAATAAACTATGTGATGTGCATGTACTGCTAAAACAATACACATCACTCTGTATAACGAGTACATGCTAATAAAAAGTAGGAGAGGGTTCAGTCCATGGTTATCCTTTAGTGGTAATTGACCTACTCTGTGTGAGAGCTGCTATACATTTTCCTTTTCTTTGTGTCATGCATCTTATCTGCCTCTACCTCGTGCTCCTTCAGCAACCTGAGCAGCTCAAGTACCTAGTGCCCTTCAGCCCCACGCCAGGGCCCAGACCCACAGAAGCAGGGTGGTTGGTGTGGGATGACGGGGTCACACAAAAATTTCCACAGAATTTGGGATAAGCTCACCATGACCCTCTGGTGGCCTAAGCCCATACAAAAGAAGCATCATTCGAACTGTGCTCCTGGCTGAAGGAATCTGCCGGCTTTGGCCCCCCTGAGACCATCAGTGAAAACCTGCTGTTCTCTATTCTGTGAGACTTGCTTACTCTCTTCACCAACTGACAGTTTTCTTCGGCCAAAGCCCCACGTCACTGATGGCCAAGCTGCCTCCAGTCAAGAATGTCTGTGTAGGGCCTCTGAAATGAACAGACACTTCTCAGAGGCAGAAGTCAAAGCAGCCAAGAAGCATATGAAGAAATGTTCAACATCTCTGGTCATTCAAGAGATGCAAATGAAAACAACACTGAGATTTCATCTCACTCCACAAAGAATAGCTGCTATTACAAAATCAACCAACAATAAATGCTGGCGTGGCTGTGGGGAGAAAGGAACCCTTCTCCACTGTTGGTGGGATTGCAGACTTGTGCAACCATTGTGGAGATCTGTGTGGAGATTTCTCAGAAAACTAGGACTAGGGGTCCCATTTGACCCAGCTATCTCCCTGCTAGGAATATACCCAAAAGAATTTAAAAAATCACATTGGAAAGACAGATGTACACCCTCGTTCATAGCAGCTCAGTTCGTGATAGCTCAATCTTGGAAACAAACCAAATACCCATTAACTGGACACTGGATAAAGAAGATGTGGGTTTTTTTATAAAATAGAGTATTATTCTGCCATAAAGAATGACAAGATTGCTTCATTTATGTGCAAATGGATACACCTGGAGGACACACTAATAAGTGAAATAAATAAATCACAGATAGGCAAATACCAGATCTTCTCTTTGATATGAGCACCTGTAGATGAAAATGAGCTCTAGAAAGTATGACAATTTTATAGAATGGGAAATTTCCAAAGGAAATTTGGTGTGGGGATGTAATGAGGGGAAGGAATAAATATGATTCTGAAAGGAAAAAAAAAAAGAATGTCTGTGTTGGAGTGTTTGTGCTGGCAGTATTGGGCCTTGCCTCTTTCAGCGAGTCTGGTTCAAAAGGTCCCATCATCCAGCCTCATCTCTGTGGTAACTCTTTGATGAACTCTGGACAGACCTACCTGACCTGGACTAGCAAATGCCACCCCAGTGGGAGCAACTGTGTGGCTTCCAGGACTCTCCTTCGCATGGAATGCTGGTCACACAGCTGGACAGCACACAATTAGCTTCCCACACACCTTGGCATAGACAATGCCTCTGACGTGTGGGTCTGATAACAGCAGCCTGAGTTCCTTTGCAGGAACCTGTTGGCTACTTCAGCTGAACACACTGAGCCTTCAGAAGAACCTGCAGACATCTAAGACTGGATAAGAGGCTTGTCCTCTCTGCATTGTACATGGCTAAGCCTTGGGCAGGTCCTGCTCACACATGTGCACAGAGACATGTTTATTCTTTTTTTTTTTTTTTTTTTTAGGGTTTTGCCTTGTAGTTGAGGCTGGCCCTGAGCTCACTATGTAGCCCAGGCAAGCCTCGAACTCAGCAGTCCTCCTGCCTCTGCCTCCTGAGTGCTGGGATTACAGGTGTGAGCCACCACACCTGGCAAGACACGTTTATTCTTATTTCCTTTCTTTCTTTAGAGACATAGGCATTGATTAAGGTTCCTGTCAACAGAGCTGGGGCAATTATCAGAGAAGCACTTTTGTGGAATGAACAAGGGGCCATATGCCTCCTCCTGCAGCTTCTCATAGATCTGATGCTAGCGCCACGAACAGGATTAGTTATAATCATTGTAATGTGCAGCTGAGACTGTGTGTGGTAAGAAAAAGCATGAAAATAGTATGATTAGGAAAACCGGGAACCATTCCTACATGCCAGACAAGCATTCGCATTAGAAGGGACTTTTCAGTGTGTGCAAAGTGACCTGGAACCATGTGTGGAAAGACAGAGGACAGTGTTAGAGTCAGCCCAGATGCACCCAGCACAGCACAGCAGGGAGAAAAAGCACGGAGATGGGATGCCACCACTGTCACTCACACCTGGCTCATCCCATTCGGAGCCTTGCGGTCCCCAGCAGCAAACGATGCTGCTTCCGAACAGTATTCTGTATTCTGAATTGTATTTTACCGAGAGTCAGGTATCCGTAGATCCCGGGCCTTCCACAGTGGGGAGCACCTTATCACAGAAGACATTACAAGGGAGATACAAAGTTGAACTTTTCACAAACTCAATGGACATTGACTCTATCTGTGGCACAGGAATACTGTGACTATACTCCCCAGATTTGCTTGTGTCTCACTCTCCCTATCTCCAAAGCTATCACCATAATTTGAACCTTGGAATGGGTGGGCAGGAGTGGGTGATCTAGAGCATGTGCCTTGTTTTCTTTTACATGGAAGATGGTAATGTGTGATTTGTTTTTTCTAACTAACACTTCAGTATTGAGTTGTAATGGTACTATTGGCACTTTGTGATGAAGTGGGGCTTAGGTTGGAGTTTGAGTCCTTGTCTCTAAAAGGTCCACCATCACTGAACTAGGGTATGTGTTCCATGAAAGAAACTTTCTTTTGTTTTCCATGTAATTCATTTTTGTTTTTTATTTAATTCATCTTCAGGTCTCACTGACACATAGTAGATGCTTCTTAAATATGGAATTAAAGAACTCTAGACAATTATTTTTGAAATTGAGGCAACATTACAGCAAATGGTTGGAATATAATAAAATAATTTGCTATTGATTTTATGATACTAGGGCTTTAAAAAGCCATTTGAACATGGCTTGAAAACAACGGAGAGAGAGAGAGGGAGAGAGAGAGAGATTTGATTGAATTTGTCTTCTACTGTTCAAGTTGCATAAAATATGTGTTTACCAAGTTGAGTTTGAAAAGTAATTAAAATTTATAGAGGCAACAAACAGTCTTCAATGCCAGGCATGATGGGTCATGCCTGTAATCCCAGTACTCAGGAGGCAGAGGCAGGAGGATTGCTATGAGTTCGAGGCTTGCCTGAGCTACATAGTGAGTTCGGAGCCAGCCTGAACTATAAAGTGAGGCCCTATTTCAAGACAAAACAACAACAACAAAACAGCCTTCAAGAGTTATGTTCTTAATATAACCCAGTCTAGTCAGGCAGGAGGTATGTAATTCACTAACACTAGGATAAGCAGGTAGCCCGCTCCATTGCTTCCTCCCAACCTCCATAGTTAAATTTTTGTGTGAGCTGAATTTGGACCCAAGAAGAATTTGTGACAACTAAATACCCTACAAATAGGGCAGATGTCCAGTCTTTGTGGGCGAGAGTCAGGGTGTGGGTCTCTGTCCCCTGTCCCTATTACTGTGGAAAACAGACCAAAGGAAAGATGAAAACACCATCAGAGGAAAGGGAATGACTGAGTTGGGTTGATCTGAAATAATGTGGAATCCAGGGCCTGTAGGGCTGCAGCTAATAGCAACGTGGTCTGGGCCGCCTGGGAAAGCTTATCCATAGCAAGGACTACGGAGAAGAGTAGGAAGACTCAAGGGAGGAACCCTTGTGGTCTCACTCCTTGTCATCACACTCACCCATTGAGAAAGGTAGAAAGGATTCCCTTCTCTTAAACTGTCCATTCTCCAGAAAATGCTCTGGGTTGAAGGTGTCTGGAGTGGCCCACTGCGTGGGGTCCCTGTGCAGTGCAGTCAGATTGGTCAGGATCATGGTGCCCTAGAGAGGAGAAAGGAGATGGTCAGGCGAGGCTTGGCCCACGCAGGACACTCATGCACAGGGACAGGGTCCTGGGCTCCGAAAAACTGGGGCCTGCAGCCGGCCTTAGCTCCCTGCCCCCGCCTTGTCCACCCTCCCTTAGCTCAGTCTCCAGGGCCTTACGCCTTGTCACTGGACCTCTCAGGAGGGTCAGCTGCCATTACAGGCTGGAGATGTTTCAGAGGTCTGACTATTTTTAAGTGTAGATTGGGTTTAATTTACAGACAGAACTGGATTAGGAAGGGACATGTAGGCACTGAGGAGAGAGCAGTGAGACAGTGGTCAGCACACACTGTGACCAAAACCTGGGGCTGCTCAGGGGTGTGACGACCACAGCATCTCTGCAGAGGAAAAAGACATCACCTTCCCTTTGCTTCATTCTTTTCCCTCCAGTGTCAACTGTTCAACTGTTCTCCCCACGCACAGCGGGGTCAGTAACACTGACAGGTGGCTAAAGCAAGGAACATCTGTTCCTCCAGCCACCTGTCCATAAATCCCGGAGGCAAGAGAGTGAGTCTTTCCCTCACGAGATCTCACTGGACCCACTGGTAATGGTGGTCCATTTGTTGGTTCTGTGACCTCCATTCCCCGCCTACAGCAGGCTCCTCTCTCAGGCTGCTGCCTTGTCCACCTGGACACTTATGATGCCTCCTCACCAGGACTTGCCACCCCTTTTGATCAGCTTTACATCCCAAGAGCTGCGTGCGCTTTGAACACCACTGAATCGTGTCACATCTTCCACGTGCTCATACTTGATATCGTTGAACAGCTTCCCGACACTCTCGGGTCACAAAGCCATCCTGTGATTCACCGGGACGCCTCTTCTGTGTTGTCTGGTGTCTTAGGTAACGTTTCTCTTGCTGGGACGAAGCACCTGGCACTCAAAGTTAAAGGTGGGAAGGCTGTTTCCATAATTGGCTGTGTCAGGGAAAGGTGGCATAGCAGAGGGGGAAGGAGCAGAAGACGACCTACGAGCTCCAGCAGCATCCTTTCTTTTCCTTATGCTCTGTCCAGGCTAGTGGCCCTTAGGCTGGGTAGCACTCATACCCCGGATGGGGCAGCCTTAATCTCAGCATCCCACACCCGAGACCCAGCGACCTCCAAAAATTCCCATCTATGATGGCGCGAGGTTTCTGGGGCACATCTAGACACAATCCGCAACACCAGCACTCCACAAAGTGGTCTTCCTCCGGGCATCCTAATAGACATGCTGTTTATTTTGTGGAAAATATTCCTGTTTTCCTCTTCATACAGTCACTTCTTGTCACACTTTGTTGGTTCCAAGTTTACTTTGTTGAAAAGTCACTCCTCATCATATTATTTGACTCCAATTTCTCTCTCTAGCTGGAAGATTCTGAGAGCACCCTTACAGAAGCAGGGGTCCCTTCTTTGGGGTGTGATCATGATTTCTAAGAGGGATTCTTTGCAGGGTGTTTTTGCAGACCTAAATGTTTTACGTATGTAACAGAGATTTGTTAGGTTACTAGAGACTAATAATTGCTATTTTGAGTAGGAGGCTCTTCATGGAAGGTCACATTTACCTTCATGAAAGCCTATGAGTTGAAGTCCATTGTACACTGAAGAAACTGAAGTCAAGAAGTTTAACACTGCACTCAGAGTCACAGAATGGGCAGACACAGCCACTTCCTGAACTAGGTCTGTCTCATGCCAAAGCCGTGGCTCCTGATCCAGAAGCAATGCAATTTCTCAGTGTCCAGGATGGTGATTAAACCTAATGCTAAAAATTAGTGATGAAAGCTGTTCAGTGAGATGGCCTGAAGCTTTGTAGGTTGATAACTGGTTAGAAACAAACAAAGAGTGTTGGGCATGTTCAGACCTCAGTCACCCCAGGAGGTGCTCAATTAAAAAGGAAGGATTGGACCGGAGATTTAGCTCAGTGGTTCCAGCGCCTGCCTCGCAAATGCAAGGCCCTGAGTTTGATCCCGGTAACCACATACAATGCTGGGCGTGGAGACTCACGCCCACCAGCAATCAATACCATATACCACAGTGCCGGGCATGGTAGCTCACGCCTGTCATCCCAGCACTTGGGAGGCAGAGACAGGAGGATTGTTGAGTTTGAGGCTTTCCTGGGCTACATAGTGAGCTCAGAGCCAGCCTGAACTACAAAGTGAGACCCTGTCTCAAAAAAAAAAAGGAAAGATTTCCTGGCTCTGCAGTGACACTAGTGGCTCTGTTCAGTGGGAAAGATGCCTGGTTCTCCCACTGGAGAGAGTCCCTGAAAACCTATTCAGAGGGACTTAGACAACTAGAATAGATCCACACAGTTTGAGCAAGTTGGCCTGAGAATAAAGGAAGTCACCTGCTGTGCGTTGTGCACAGAAGATCCCATGACACAGAGGAGCTGACTGCGGAGATCTTAAGAGCAGGTATCATGAGATGAAGATCCTGATTGCAATGACGGGAAACTTAACAGTGTCCATGGAGAGAAACTGAGGGAGGAGGGGCATATTTTCCAGTCAAATAAAAGCAAGTCCTAAAAAGGAGCATTATGTAGTGGAAATAATTAGCATAGAGTTGGTTCTACATCCCACTTTGTAGTTGCAGTATCTCCTGCAAAAGTATTTTTTCTCTGAGCCTTAACATAATCTATATGAAATTAAAAAATTAATGCAAAATAATTTTTTTCCTAGGATATTTTTGAAACAGACTAATAATCTAATACACATAATTGTTGCTTAATGAGAGTTTTTCCTTTTTCTCCTTTTTAGAATAATTAATATTCCAAACTTGGAACTGGCTTCCTTTCTGAGATATCATCCCTCACCATTTGGCTTTCAGTAAATTTGAGGTACTACAAGGAGGGAAATTATATTAGAAATAGCAGTGTTGGGCCTGGAGATTTAGCTCAGCGGTTCCGGCGCCTGCCTCCAAGTGCAAGGTCCTGAGTTGGATCCCCAGAAACCACATACAATGCTGGGTATGGTGACTCACACCCACCAGCAATCAATACCGCATACCACAGTGCCGGGCGTGGTGGTTTACACCTATCATCCCAGCACTCGGGAGGCAGAGACAGGAGGATTGCTGAGTTCGAGGCTTGCCTGGGCTACATAGTGAGCTCAAGGCCAGCCTGAACTATGAAGTGAGACTCTGTTTCCAAAAAAAAAGAAAAAGAAAAGAAATAGCAGTGTTAGCATGACTCAATATATCTGAGTGTCATCATAGATTTTGCTCAAGTGGTACCACGCCTACTTTGGAAGCACAAGAAAGGGCCAGAGTTCAAGGGCCAGAGTTCAAACCCCATTACCTCCAAAAAAGAAAAATAAAAATGTGTCTCAATGTCCTTTCACATTTAACTTTCTATAACTACAGGATTTTGTCATAGAATTTTCCAGAAGATGTCTAGCAGGTTACACAGCCCTGCTTAAGGGAGGTAGGTTCCTGGGGTATGACCTGAAAGGGTGTGCCTCCCTGTCTCCTTCCTTGATTTCTCTGTGCTTCCCACATCTTTTATCTCATGCACCTCTGCTAGGCCACCCTACCACTGAGCCATGTAACGACGGGTTGAAACCTCTAAAATTCTGATCCAAAGTATTCCTTTCATCTTTAAACTGTAGATGTCAGGTGTTAAGACAATCACCTGTGATGTATCACTCTGCTAGTCTAAGTGATTCTGTGGGACTAGAACACATTTCAGTTTCCCAGCAGGTGCTCAGAGGTGAATGTGAAGACCGAGGCTGCGACTGTTGTCTACTTACCTTTGGCAGGTGGTATCCGCCCAAAGTGCTGTCAACACTCACTTCCCTGGGCACATTCAGAGGAATGATGTTGCCCATTCTCTGCACCTCGTGGATGACGGCATTGGTGTAGGGCATGGACTCTCGGTCGGCCAAGCTTGGCTGCCTCCCGTGAACAACCACTGTGTCAATCTCAGCATGTACTTTTTCTGGAAGAGAAGGGGTTCTATATTTCTTAACATGTTATAACTTCTTATATAGATAGGGAATGTTCTCTCTGAGCTTCCATGTTAAATTCTCTCTCTCTTTTTTTTTTTTTTTTTTTTTGAGACAGGGTCTTGCTTTGTAGTTCAGGCTGGCTCTGAGCTCACTATGTAGTCCAGGCAAGCCTCGAACTCAGCAATCCTCCTGCCTCTGCCTCCCGAGTGCTGGGATTACAGGCGTGAACCACCACGCCCGGCACTGTGGTATGTGGTATTGATGGCTGGTGGGCATGAGTCTCCACGCTCAGCATTGTATGTGGTTACTGGGATCGAACTCAGGGCCTTGCACTTGCGAGGCAGGTGCTGGAACTACTGAGGTAAATCTCCAGCCCTTCCCTGTTAAATTCTAACTATAGTCAGTCTTAACTCAATAAAACCAACCTGACCCTTTCTAGGGCTTATATAGAAAATTGTCAGTGCTCTAAATTTCCTTGAGCTCTGTGGTCCAAGGAACTTAATACCCATGAGGAGCACAACTAAGTTTACAGTAGGGTAGTGTCTTACTGAGGCAATGATAAGAAAGTTCACTAAAGTGGTTAGCTTTCCAACCACAGAAAGATATTGCCTACTTCTGGATCCTAGGAAATCCCAGATCAAATCCCAAACAGACTTGGTGGCCGGTAGGGCCATATTCTTATCTTTGGATTATACGTTTTTGTTGTATGCTGACATGTGGCAACAGAAATACAGCTTTCTGAAACATTGTTTTTTAAAGGAACTAATCCCATTCATGAGACTAATCACATCAAAGCCCCCTACTCCCCAATCCCATCACACTGTTAATTAGGTTTCAACACATACATTTCTTGGGGAGGACACAAACCGTCAGACACAGAAAATCGATACACTGACTTCTCAAGGAGATACAGGATGTAAAGGTAGATAGGAAACTCTTGCTCCACGACATTGCTGCTGAAAGCCTTTTGGCTTCGTTTTCCTGTCTCACTAATGATAATAAACATACCTTCATTTTAGGGACTCTTTGAGATTGACATGAAGTGATTAAGGTGAGGATACAAAACAATGATAGAAACCACCACCTGTCACCAACGTGTTCTCATCTCTTTTTCACCTCCATACTTTGTTGTCCAGGAGAAAGCTACATTTCCCATATTCTCTTTGACTGAATGTGACCACGTTACTGAGTTCTGGTGAATGGGATATAACCACAAAAGATGTTTAATCCTTGGAACAAGCTCTTCAGAGGAACAGGGTTTGCTGTCTTTACCTGTCACTTCTCAATGTAGAAAAAAAGTCTTCCTGGTGAGAGTGCTGGAAGTGAGAAGAAAGGCCTCATTCCAGACACAACAGAGTGACAGTGGAAAGGCGTTTGGAATCCCAAAGGCTTTGCCGTTATTTATTTCAGAAATAAAAACAGAACATTTTTTTGCTGTTCATTTTAAGAAAGAAATTTAATTTAATTGGGGTACCATACTTTTAATTGGGCAACATTTATACAGTATAAAATGTACCACCTAAATCATTTTAACTTATGGTTAATTAATTTTCTTTATATTATCATTGTTGTGCAATTAATCTCTCAAGTTTTTCACCCTACAAAACTGAGACTTTATATTCAGAAAGGAAGCCTGATTTCCTCCATTCCCAACAGACGGCTACCACTGTTGTCCATTCATTCACTGTGAATTTGCTAATCTAAATAGCTCATGTAAGTGAAATTCTGCAGCATTTATGCTAATGCTGCTGCTGGTTTATTAACAGTGTTCTTGATATCACATGCCTCAGATTTATATTCCTTTTTTTTTTTTTTTTTGAGACAAGGTCTCGCTTTGTAGTTCAGGCTGACTCTGAGCTCACTATGTAGCCCAGGCAAACCTGGAACTCAGCAATCCTCCTGTCTCTGCCTCCTGAGTGCTGGGATTATAGGCGTGAGCCACCACGCCCGGCACTGTGGTATGTGGTATTGATTGTTGGTGGGTGTGAGTCACCACGCCTAGCATTGTATGTGGTTACAGGGATCAAACTCAGGACCTTGCGCTTGCGAGGCAGGTGCTGGAACCACTGAGCTAAATCTCCAGCCCCTATATTCCTTTTTAAGGTTGAATACTATTCTATTCCATGTGTATTACATATTTTGTTTACTCTTTCATGGTTAATGAACACCGAGATTATTCCATTTCTTACTTTTTTTTTTGAGACAGGGCATCACAAAAACTGCTTTGCAGTTTCAGGCTGACCCTGAGCTCACTATGTAGCCCAGAAAAACCTCAAACTCAGCAATTCTCCTGCCTCTGCCTTCCAAGTGCTGGAATTACAGGCGTGAGCCACCATGCCCAGCACTGTGGTATGTGGTACTCATTGCTGGTGGGTGTGAGTCACCACACCCAGTATTGTTATATGTGGTTAGGAACCACTGAGCTAAATCTCCTGTGGCCCCTCTACCTCTTAAGTATTGAAAGTTGTGTTTCTGTAAACACAGAATCATGTAAAATTCTATAATTTTAATGATTCTTATTTTGGATCCTCTACTCCAAAAGCCCATTTTATATCTATGATTATTAATTGTGATATATCAAATTGATTCGTATAAGGACCACTTAACATATAGTAAAGCACAGTTCTAGGTATGTCCACATATAACTGACACATGGGCCAGCAATCTCAGTGTGGGCAACTCATCCTGCATAGAATAAAAAGGGGAATGAAGGGCCGAAGGGTTAGCTCAGTGGTTCTGGCACTTGCCTCGCAAGCACAAGGTCCTGAGTTCAATTCCTGGCAATCACATACAATGCTGGGCATGGAGACTCACGCCCACCAACCATCAATACCACATACCACAGTGCCGGGCGCGGTGGCTCATGCTTGTAATCCCAGCACTCAGGAGGCAGAGACAGGAGGATTGCTGAGTTCGAGGCTTGCCTGGGCTACATAGTGAGCTCAGAACCAGCCTGAACTACAAAAGCGAGACCCTGTCTCAAAAAAAAAAAAAAAAAAAAATGGGGAATGAAGAAGGATGTGTCTCCATTGGGAAAAGCTCACATCTTTGTTTTGCCTTTGGATGTGATTCTCCTGTTTCTTTAGCTTTCCAGTGCTGACCAACATTGGTGACTGCAGTGGACATCTAGGCCTTTGACCTTGGCTTTACATTCTCAATCCCTCTTGTCCTCAGGGTTCCCTGTTCTTGGGATGAAGAGTTACTGGATCCTCTAACTTTCCAGCTTCCAGATGGCTATTGTGATTTTTTTTTTCTACATCTGGTCCTATGAGCTCTACTAAAAAAATCCCTTGCATAATTCTGTATATATTTCTCATTGATTATTTCCTTTGAGAACTCTAATGCATCATCCTAACTCAGAAGTTTTAACCTTCTTTTCTAAAAACAGGTAATTTTGAGGTAGAAAGGCATTTTGTGTCACGATTCAAGATGCATAAAGTAACATAAAAGAATGAATTTTATATCAACATTTGAAAGAGATAGTATGAAGAAATTTATCAATAAACATAGGACGTGCTCCAGTTCCACCTGTTCTGTGTTAGTCTTGGGGGAAAAGTTGGTCTTGGCCTGCAAAACTTGTTTTATGCTCTATATTAAGCTGGGGTGCACACTCTGGAAAATTGTATCATGAGAGTCTCCATCCACCACTGCATTCCATCCTCTCAAACTGTCCTGAAAACTGTGTGAACAAACATGATGGGAACAGCCACAGTCCATGGAGGAGCGACCATCTGCAGAGATTGTAAGAATTCTGTGCCATAAGCACATTAGTTCAGTTGCATTAAATCGTTTCTGGCATAAGAAAAAGCTAATAGTTGCCAAGCCAGTCATTACATAGTGTAGGATATTGGGATAAATAATGTTAATCTGGGTAGAAACTGGGGAAATATCTTCATGGTGGAAGGAAGCGCAATGTCAGGCTGAGGACATAAATAAGCAGAGTGACAATGTGATGAAATGTACTTAGGGAAACACCCAACACCACAGTGGGGAAGAGGCTGTGCAGGCAGAAGGGGAGAGTATTAGAGGACGCTGCACTCCACACTAAGGGCTTTGCACAGTATCTAGTAAAGAGAAAAAGAAGTAAAGAAAAGGATGGCTATGAATGGACTTTCTTCTGAGGCTGCAACTCTTTCTGGAATTTATGACAATGTCAGTAGACTTCACTGTTTCCTCTGGACTCAGAGATCACTGAGCGCAGGAACTCACTGCAGCATGTGCACTACCTGGACCAGTCACGATCATGACAGTGAACTTGGCGCATGTACCCCACCAAGTAGATATCACCTCTGACTGGGCTCTGCGTCCTTCCATGCTGCAGGAGCACCACTTGCCCTGGTCAGGCATACACACTGCACACTTACCTTGGACTTCCGGGTGGAGGGCCATATATAGCAGAGCCCAGCGCAGTGTTGTGGATGTTGTCTCAGTCCCAGCAAAAAAGAGGTCCAGGGTGCTGCAGATGAGATTTTCTTCATCAAAACTTGAAGTGGTCTTATCTGGGTACTAGAAAGGACAGTGATTACTAAAGCTCGTTCAGAGAATCTGTGGTTCACACTAAACCTATCAAACAATTTGAAGGAAAGGGTGCTTTTGACTTTTTCAAGAAGCAGCAATACCACTAGTGTCCACCTACACCTATTCCTAGAAGTTAAAATAAATTCTGCAATGCTCAATGTTTGACGAGACAGCTGAAGCTACATAGAACCTGTAGATACTCACTACCCAGGCAAGCAAGAAGACCACAGCCAACGCACATACAGTCTGACTTTCCATTAACTCCGAGTTGGGGCCTCAGAAGACTGTCGCAACTGAATCATCTGATATGGGATGAGAACAATGCCCAAAGAGGGAAGTGAGCAACAAGACCAACAGTCCACTTGAACCCCAGGTCCTCAACCTACCACCACCAAAGACCAGAGGGATAATCACTTTTTGCATCTGCCAATGTAAGCAATGACACATCTTGCCTTGAACTGTAACCAGAGACTGGGGTGAATAGAGAGAGGCACCTCTGGTGCAGATAAGGCACCTCAAGAGCCCATAGGCCCAAAAGCAGGTGTAGAAAATCGTGACTGGCTGCATTTGAAGCCTGTAGATCTTGGAAGGAGTCCATTCATTCAGAACCCAGCAGAATGGTTTCTTTGACTTAATCCTTTAATTTTTTTTCTGTCTTTATTTTCTTTCCTACATCAATTTTTTTTAAGGACATGGATCTTATTTTTAAACCTTTTTGGTCTTTTCCCCACCCCACTGAGCTCCTGCAAGGAAAAAAAAACTTGGAAGGCAATGTGGCTTGTGATAGGTTAAAAATTACCTCACTCCGGCCCGTACATAGGACCCCCAAACCCAAGATTATATAAGACCATACCTTCCTTTGTTTTGCTGCTTCTGCTTCTGCTTCTATCCCCTCTCCCATGCAGAAGCCACTTCTTCCCTCTTAAATAAAACCTCCTGTCCCTTAAATAAAACTTCCTGTCAGGCTGCTTGGTGGATGGTATGGTTGTTGGCTGCCATTGGAGATCTAACAATCCCAGAAGTCTGGAGAAGCCAGGAGTGTGGATTGTCTGAGGAAAACTTCAAAGAAGGGCTAAGCCAGCCCAAAAGAAAAGCCATGAGAGTTACAACCTTCACCACTGCAGGGGCAGAGCCACCCAGTCCATCGGGAGTTCTCAACTTGCCACAGATTGTCTCACATTTTGGAAGTGGAACTGGTATTTAGTGTCCACATTACTGGATTTTGGACTTACTTTGGTCCGATTCATTTGTATTCCCTTGTTTGTAACTTTTGGAATGGAAATGTCTCTCTTATCCTGTTGAATATTGGACATATTTAATTTTTTTTAACAGGTGCTCACAACTAAGAGTTTGTCCTAAATCTCAGAGGATACTTGGGACTTGGACTTTTCAGCAATACTGAACCTATTAGGACTTTGACAATTTTTAGAAATGAATTAAATGCCTTTCGTGTAAAGAAATGTACATGAATGAGTCTTTGGGATGCCAGGAGCAAACTGTATGGATTGAGTCTAGATTTACCTATTAAAGGCTCATGTGATCCACAGAGTGTGAAGCTTGAATTGATTTATGATGCGATGTTAAGATCAAAGGCACTCAGGTTAAGGGTATGAGCACTAACCGCCCTAAGTAACTTAAACAAAATAAAAGGGGCAGAAAGATGCCGTTAAATTCTCTCCTGTTGCTTTTGCTGGCTTTTGCTGCCATGAACTGAAACACTCATTTTCCTTTTGCTGCCTTGGTGTGTGTCATGTTGTTTCTCCTCTGTGATGCTTCTTTGCCATCCTAGCTTCGGAGCCAACTGATGATGGACTGAAACCTCTGTGAACTGTGAGCCTAATAAACCCCTCCCCTCTAACTTTTAGTGTCAGGTGTTTTGTCTCAGCAATGAGAGAAAGGTATCTAACACATCCCTCTAAAGCATCATGCACTCATAGGTGGGGAGTTTTCAGATTTGGCTGTGCCTCAAGTGTGTGAGACTAGGAGTAATTCATGGTGCAATGCCAGGCTCAAGGGAGTAGGGTCACCTAAGTAGCCTAGATAAGCTAAAAGGAGAACAAGAACAATGGGGTCCCTTGCTTGTTTTGCCACATTCTGTTCTCCATGAAGTTTCTACTTCTGAAAAGCCGTCCTGCTTCCCGGGCAATGGATCTTGGACTGAAACCTTTTCAAGATTTGAGCTAAATAAACATTCCTCCCTTAACTTGTGGATGTTGTGTATTTAGTCTCAGCAATGAGGAGAGTAATTATCATACTCTACTTTTGCTAGTGTAATTATTAGGCTTCACGAATCTCTGGTTAGCTAGTTAATTTATGCTATTATGGTGAAGACTGCTCTGTTGTTACTGGAAGGGAAGTTCAGTAGACATTTACTGAATCAACAGTAGGTTAATATTTGGTTAACAAATAGATCAGAATAAACAAAACAGATCAATAAAAGCATTTAGCAAGATCATACAAGACATAAGCAAATATAATGGGCCACATAAACAAGATGATCAGCACATCTACAGAAGGGAACTCCCCACCAATGACTGCATGATGCTTTAAGGGAATGTATTGGGTACTTTTCTCTCATTGCTGAGACAAAAATACCTGACACTCAAAGTTAGAGGGGAGAGGTTTAATTTGGTTTACAGTTCCTGGAGGTTTCAGTGCGTTGTCAGTTGGCTCCAAAGCTTTCTGTAAATGTGCTAATAGGTAACTAGCAAGCTAAACGAAATAATGAAGAACGTAAGCGACCAACATGCAGCGCAATTAGAATCCATGAAAAGGTTACAAATAGAAATTTAGAAGATTAGAAATTTTACTGTAAGTGCAGGCAGAGGAATTGACTAGCGGGAGGAGTGTCAGAACTAGAAGGCAAGGCTTGTATGAGGAACTAATTAATAACAGATGCACTAACAATGAGAGGCCATTAAAAATATATCCAATAGTTCTTAGATAACATAAAGAAGACTAATCAAAGACTAACCGAAATAAGAAAAAATCAGAAAAGACAAGTGGCAAACATACATGCTTATTTAAATAATAGCAGAAAACTTTACACATACATGAAAATAACTGAACATGAAGAGAAGACACCATGGAAGAAATAAGACAGTCTCTGGAAGTAAAATAATACTGGAAGTACAGTGTATCATAATGTATGAGACAGGATGGCAGCAGTCTTAAGAGGGAGGTTCTAGGATTTAAATGCCCACAGGACAGAAACAGAGTGAGTCCAAATAAACAAACTATACACCTTAAAGCCCTTGGAAAACAAGAACAATCCAATACCAAAACTAGGAAAAGGAAGGAAATTATAAAGATCACAGGAGAATCCAGTGAAATTCTGACCAAAACACAATATAAAGAATGAATAGGGCCAGAGGGTTAGCTCAGTGGTTCTGGCGCCTGCCTCACAAGTGCAAGGTCCTGAGTTCAATCCCAGTAACCTCATACAATGCTGGGCGTGGAGACTCACACCCACCAGCAATCAATACCTCATACCACAGTGCCAGGTGTGGTGGCTTACGCTGTAATTCCAGCACTCGGGAGGCAGAGACAGGAGGATTGCTGAGTTTGAGGCTTGTCTGGGCTACATAGTGAGCTCAGGGCCAACCTGAACTACAAAGCGAGACCCTGTCTCAAAAAAAAAAAGAAAGAATGAATACATTGAAGAGTTTGGGCTTCAAACCAATAAACAAAATAGATAAATCCTTAGATAATCTAGGGCCGAAGATTTACCTCAGTGGTTATGGCACCTGCCTGGCAAGCACAAGGTCCTTGGTTTGATCCTTGGTAACCATATACAACAATATGGGGCGTGGTGGCTCATGCGCACTGGCAATGAGTACCACATACCACAAATGCCAGGCTTAGTGGCTCACATCTGTAATCCCAGCACTCGGGAGGCAGAGGCAGGAGGATTGCTGAGTTCAAGGCTTGCCTGAGCTACATAGTGATCTCAGAGCCAGCCTGAACTATGAAGTGAGACCCTGTTTCAACAACAAAACAAAACAAAATCCTTACCTAAACAAAAAATGAAGAAAATCCGTATCAATGGATTAGAAATGAAAAATTGAAATCACGATAGACACCACCTGTGGAGAGCTGTGATGTGCCGCGCCTTAAAGATGGCGCCGGTTTCCGCCTTCCGCCAGTCTGCTGGCGAGCGCTCTCCAGTGCTATATGGTGGTGGGGGGGGGGGGCTGAGGGAATACACCCTGGAGGTCCCACAGACTCGCCTTGTTTCGAGCCTCCTTTGTCCCATTTTCTTTTCTTTTTTTGTAAGGAATGTCTCTCAATCTGCTCTATCAAAGCCTGGAGTTCTTCATCAGTATCATCACTTGGATCTGATGTTTCTGAGTCTGTCCCTCTACCTTTTCTTCCTGATCTCTCGGATCTCTCCTCTTGGAGGGTCTCTAAGGTTGCTTGCCCCTCCTCCACAGCTTTACAGCATCTTTGATGCCACAGTTAAATTTCCTGATACCGCACCATGGAGCGACAGTATCACATTCACTCAGGAATCTTTCTAAGGTACTCCTTTTAATTTTAAGGTTTTTAGACAAAAGCAGCTCCTGAAGAGCCAGAAAAATTGGGTGCAACGACGAAGCGCCCATTTTTGCTTCCACTTCCCGCTACAGGAAGCACTCGCTCTCAGCTTGTCACTCCGTGAGCCTGTCTTGCTCAGAACCTGAGACCTTATTGCCGCTTCCTTCCGCGGTCTTTATAGTCCCACCTTACCTTGGGAACTTTCCAGCGCTGCCCTGACTGCAGGGGTTCTGAACGCTGAGGTTCCCCGTACGGGCCACCACTTGTCGCATCCGCCTCGACCAGCAAGGAAGACACGACCCCGTGAGAGTTCTTACTCAAGCAGTTTTTTCAGGAACCTTGAAACATCTTCTGACCGACCCGAGGAGAAACGCCCACAGGCTTAAGTACCCTTAGGTCAGCCAATCTCAGCGGGCCACGTAGGCAAAGCAGATAGGCTACTCTAATGCGGAAACAGGCCTCTGGAACAGGCACAGCCAAATAAGGACTTGTTTACCAGGGAGAGCGCTCGCCAGCAGACTGGCGGAAGGTGGAAACCGGCGCCATCTTTAAGGCGCAGCACATCGCAGCTCTCCACAACCACCTAAATCAAGGTTATCCACAACTACTTTGCAGGTGTGTATACCAATAAATCAGAGAATTCAGAAGTGGCTAGATGCTTAGATATGTATGAATTACCAAAACTGAACCAAAAAGTTTAAAAAACCTTGAAAAATTCAGTAACAGATAATGAAATTGAAGCAGTAATAACAATAATAGTAACAGCAACAATAAAACCTCTACCAATTAAGAAAAGTCCAGGGCCAAGAGGATTCATTGCTAAATTCCGAAAAAACAGGGAAGATCTAACAGCAATACTTCTAAAACTCTTTAATGAAACTGGAAGGGAGAGCCGGGCATGGTGGCTCATGCCTGTAATCCCAGCACTCGGGAGGCAGAGACAGGCGGATTGCTGAGTTCGAGGTTTGCCTGGGCTACACAGTGAGCTCAGGGCCAGCCTGAACTGCAAAGCGAGACCCTGTCTCAAAAAAAAAAAAAAACCCCCCAAAAAAATATTGAAAGGGAAATAGTACTCCAAAAGTCATTTCTGGAAGCTTAACATCCTAAAACCAGACAAGAATTCTACCAATGATAATTCCAACACAACATACAGGAATTTATGGGGCACAATGAAAGCAATTCTACAAGGGAAATTCATAGCAGTGAACACCTACACCAGGAAAACAGAACAAGCTCAAATAAACGACCTAATGCTGAACCTCAACCTACTAGAAAAAGAGGATCAAGACAAACCCAAGGTTCACACTAAGGATTAAAGCAGAAATTAATACCATGAAGATTAAGTGAACAAAACGATACAAAAAAAAATCACCACATACCACAAATGCCGGGCGTGGTGGCTCAAGCCTATAATCCCAGCACTCAGGAGGCAGAGGCAGGAGGATTGCCTGGGGTATATAGTGAGCTCAGGGCCAGCCTCAGCTACAAAGCAAGACCCTGTCTCAAAAGAGAGAGAGAGAGAGAGAGAGAGAGAGAGAGAGAGAGAGAGAGATGAAAGGAGGGTGAGGGTGGAGTAATACGGGATGAGAAAGGAATTAAGAGGAATTACAAACATGTCAACTCCCCAGGAAATAATATATATATCTAATAAAAATAGAGAAGAAGAAAGCCAACATACTTTTACTTATGCCTGTAATTTTGTAGGTTAGGAGTATAGTGAGAAAAAATGAAATGTGAATGAGAAGATGAGGTTTCTCATGTTTACCTAGGACACATCACTTAACCCTTCTCTCTTTGCGTCTCCTGCTTTATAATGCATGCTCGACACTGCAGGACATAAATGCATGCTTTGTACTGATATTATGAACCTTGAGAGATGAAAAAAAAAAGACCAGTAACAAATAAATGTTTGTGTGCATAGCATCAAAAATGAGGTGAATTCTTTCCTGTTCAAATATGCTCCTAACTTCCTGTTAGTCTTTTTCAGTCTAAATCTTATCTTCAGTCATTCCATGTGATCCTCTGGCATCATTTCCACTTTCCTTGGGAGATTCAATGTTTTGAAAAGTTTCTTAATACTGATGGACCCACAGCTGCATACCACATGCAAGTAAAGACTCCGCCTCCGAGGGAACATAAAGCTGGTCTAATAACTGTGCCAGTAAGGTGAGCGAAACGGACGACGCCAACAAATTCCGATTCTGCTCATTCCAGGAGGAGAACCCTTCATCTGAAGAAGAAAAGTTTATGACGCTGATTCACTGACATCTACTAGTCTCGGGGTCACTGTGTTCAAGACTGTATGTCTACTTCGGCTCTTACTGCTCCTCACCCGTGATGTTGGGAAATGAGTGACATGGGGGTATGACAGGGGGAGCCCCCTTCAGACCTCTGGGTTAGACTCTGGCATCCAACTCGGCTTAACCGATGTTCTGCAGGGAGGGTTGGGAGAAGCAGGAACTCGGCTCAGGCCCAGTGGTGCTGAAGTGGACTTCTGAAGCTCGTCCGCTGCCTTTGCGCACAGCTGCTTCAGATGCGGGTGGAGAAGAGAAACGCAGGGATGGCAATGCTGTCAGAGCTTCCAGTGGCAACAGCAGGCCTGGGCACATGTGCTTCACACGTGCCCCGGCACTAGCACAGGCTACCACAAGGCAGGCCATTTGGACATTCTCAGGCCTTAGGCCAAATGTCATCAGACACATATTTGTGTTTCTCATTGTTCCAGAATTCCCGAGGGGATGAAACCCGACACAAGTGCAGTACTCCCTCTATTTTTACTCCCTATGTTGGGCTAAATGATAACCCCGAAGGATGTCCTATCCCAATCCTTTGAGTATTAATTTATAGCCCAATTTATATGCCGAAAGGGCCTTGCTGATGTGATGAATTTCAGGCTTGTGAGATGGAAAGATTATCCTGAATAATCCTTATAAGACAGAGGCCAGATTGGCAGACTCATAGAAGGAAGATGTCCAGACAGGAATCGAGATCAGAGAGGAGAGAGGGTGCTACACTCCTGGGACTGAAGGGCAAGGAAGGAGCCACAAGACCAGGAACGCTGTTGGCCTTTAGGAGGTGCAAAAGTCTTGAAGTGGAGTCTTCAAGCCTCCTAAAGAACCTGACTGGCCATCACCATGCATTTCCCCTGGAGAATATGGTCTTGGGTTTCTGTCATCTAGAACTGTAAGAGAACACTCTGCTATTCTGACCCACAGAACTGTGGACATTTGTCAGAGCTGCAATTTAAAGCTGGTGTACTACTCCTTGCTCTTTGAAAACAAAACATGGGAAGCAGCTTGTTCTTCTCACCTGGGCCATCTCCTTGAGGTACGCATCAATAAAGTCTCTTGGCTCTTCAGGATTCCAGTCCTTCTTGTGATTTTCAACCACACGAGAAACAAATGATCTCAGCTTCTTCCAGTCACTGAAGAGAGTATGATGGGATCCAGGAAGGAATTCCATTATCCGTGGAAAGAAAGAATACAGCTAATTGAGAGAGAGAAAGTAATTATGGAGACCACACAGTGTGTGTTTTTCAAGACAGTCTTCTTCCATCTCTCATGTGCTCACTCTTAACTGGGCCTTCTCAGACTTCTTCCTCTCTTCTCTCTTACAGGAATTTTAACTCTCCACCCAACACACCCTGAGCCTCAGACTCCCTCCCCCTCACTGCCCGCCATGTGCTTGCTGCACTACTGCAAACCTCCCCCTCCCCGCCCTGGGTGCTCACGTTGTTTTAATGCTTCCCTGGTTCCTCCCTGGTCCATGTCCCAGCCTGGTGTTCTGTACAGGTACCAAAAGGTCCTTAAACACTTTGACCACATAGTTTTACTCCTTGGCTCCAAATTGTCCGAGTGCTTTTCATTGTACTTAAGATCTAAGCCCTCCTTGGGTGTAGAAGCCCTACAGATCTGGTTCATACAGACTGGCCACACGCTTTCTCTTTTCCTGCCATCTTTGACTCCATAATCCAGTCACAGAGGCCTCTGTGGCTCCATCAGGGATGTTCCTCCTTAAGACTTCTACAGTCGCTGCTCTGTCTGTCTAGAGAGCTCCTCCTCTGAAATCTGCAGGACCCCAGCTCCTCAGTTCATGTCGGTGCTGCCCAAATGTCACCTCTCTGTGGTTTATGCCTGAGGGTTTTGTAAGTGCCTTTTCAACCTTTATTCTCTGATCTCCATTTATGTTCTTTTGTGGAAATACCACAAGTGTGTGTGTCTGAGTGTGTGTTTGCACGTGGGTGCACTCCCAGGCAGTTGGTTGTACATAGTGTCTCTACTAGTATAATGCAATCTCCATTTGGGTAAGAATTGGTATCATATACTGAAATAAATTCCTGGTGCATGAAACATACAATGAGACATGTACAGAGGAACACAGTGCAAATGCCTGGAGACTCTGAATGAGACAGATGTGGATGTGACTGTTCTGCTACTTTGTAGTTTTAATAGCTTTGTAATAAGTATAATAATAATGATGCACTTTTTGATCTGGTATTTAACCAGCTTCCGGTTAAGTGGTGTATTGCTGGGTGAGCTGCACTCCCAGGCAGCTGTTTTATATGGTGTTTCTACTAGTATGATGCAATCTCCATTCAGGTAAGATTTGATATCATATACTGAAATAAATTCCTGGTGAATGAAACATACAATGGGAAGTGTACAGAAGAACATAATGCAAATATTTGGATTTTAAATGAGACAGACATGGATGTGACTTTTGCTACATTTTAGTTATTATATATTGGTAATAGGTATAATGATAGTGATGTATTTTTGCTTTTTTAATTAGCTTCAAGTTAAGGGGTGCATTTTTGGGTGAGTTCCTAGGGTAACCCTAGAGACTGCATGACAGGAAATAGCATACTGGATATAACCCAGGATGAATAGATATTGTCTTATTTGCTTGCACATTCAGATGTCAGCTTTTACACATATTGCCCTGTTTCACTTTTATGGGATTACTGTAAAATTAGCTGAGATTGCCAGGCGTGGTGGCTCACGCCTGTAATCCCAGCACTAGGGAGGCAGAGACAGGAGGATTGCTGAGTTCGAAGCTTGCCTGGGCTACATAGTGAGCTCAGGGCCAGCCTGAACTGCAAGACTAGACCCTGTCTCAAAAAAAAAAAAAAGAAATTAGCTGAGATAAAATATGTTCACCTGCCCATCAAAAGGTTAGTATACATAGGGACTCTAAGAAATGTTTATTAGAATTACATTAAGCTTCCTTTATTTCCCTGACAGGAATTAATTTCTCTCTAGGAACCCACTAAACTCTCCTGAGGTTCTATTTCTTTTATAGGAGACAAGGAAATGGAACTGCTGGAACTGGGGAGATCCATGACTTGGAGTGATAGCAATATGACAAATGTCAAAAAACTAAACCCAGTGTGAAATTGCATGTAGAAAAATGTCTCTGAGGGAAAAAAAGGAGGTTTATGTAGGGCCAAACATGGAGAGAAGAAACTCATAATCAAGAATAATATTCTTCTGTTAAGAAGGCCAATAAGGGGCCAGAGATTTAGCTCAGTGGTTCTGGCCCCTGCCTAGCAAGCACAAAGTTCCTGGTTCGATCCTAGTAAACACATACAACAATACTGGGGGTGGTGACTCACATCCACCAGCAATCAGCACTATACACCAAATGCTGGCTGTGGTGGCTCACTCCTGTAATCCCAGCACTCAGGAGGCAGAGGCAGGAAGGAGGTTTGCTGAGTTTGAGGCTTGCCTGGGCTACATAGTGAGCTCAGAGACAGCCTCAACTACAAAGCAAGACCCTGTCTCAAAAAGAAAAAAAAAAGAAGAAGACCAATAAGTGGATGCTATGTAAAAGTCTGTAGTTTATGTGAATAAGAACTATTTTTGTATATAGTAAATATTTAATAATTAAATATACCAGGTCACACCTGTACTCTTAAAATCAGGAGGCAAAGGAAGAAGGATCATTACAAGTTTAAGGTCAGCTGGGAGTGTACCAAGAACTTGTCTCAAAAAAGGAGAGAGAAAAAGCAAGCAAGAAAGCAAGCAGGAAGGAAGGAAGGAAGGAAGGAAGGAAGGAAGGAAGGAAGGAAGGGAGGGAAAGAGA
>PVIC010018013.1:0-32057 GCA_004025085.1 Thryonomys swinderianus
TCCATAGCCTTTTCTATTTTGAGACAGAATCTCAATAAGTTGCCCAGACTGGTCTTGAACTTGTAATACTCCTGCCTCAGTCTCCTGAGTAGCTGCTATTACAAGAGTACACTGCTGTGCCTGGAAAATTGTTCATAATAAGCATTATTGATGGGTTACTATCATTTGCATTTCCAGATAAACCAGTTATTTCTACACATCTGCATGATCTTATTCCATTTTGTATCTGGCTCCCCATTCTAGGCACTTTTCTCCAAAAGAAACAAGGCTAGTGAGACTGTGTCTGGAGTAGCCACAGTACTTTCCACAAAGCTAATAAGACAAAATCCAATCCAAGATTTTTCTAGGCCAAGGATTTAGCTCGGTGGTTTAGTGCCTGCCTCGCAAGTGTTAGGTCCTGAGGTTGATCCCTGGTACTGCAAACCAAGGTTTAAAAAAAAAAAACACACTCCAAATCATTAGACTGCCCTCATTTTTCCCACATTATATTATATTCTCAGGGAAATTTAATGTATATGTTACATACATTTTAAATGCAGATACTTTAGGGATATAAATTTTAATAGAGCAACAAGGAAATTACTGTGTAACCCAGGGATGTTGAGTACAAAGATGCTTTTTCAGTTATACACAAGGGATGTTTTGAGAAAAAGCTATGAAGTTTTCAAAGCAAATACACATTTAACTGCTTCTGGAATTGAATGCCATTTTGAAAAACAACACAGAACCTGAAAACAAAATTAACCAGGTTTTATTTATTTATTTATTTATTATTTTAGTTTTTTTAGACACCAGGTCTCACTTTGTAGTTCAGGCTGGCCCTGAACTCACTATACAGCACTGCCTCCCATGTGCTGAGATTACAGGCATGAGCCACCACACCCAGCATTGTGGGGTGTGGTACCAGGGATAGAATTTGGGACCTTGTGCTTGCCAGGCAGACACCAGAACCACTGAGCTAAATTCCTGGTCCTAAGTTTTATTTTAATATATTTGGTGTCTTGGTTTTACAGGTTCTATATCCTTAGATTCAACCAACCATAAATCAAATATAGTTTTTAAAAACTTGAATCTGAGCTAAGCTAAGCATACATAGACTTTCTGTCTATCATCGTTTCCCAAACAGTACATTATAACATTCACACAGCATTTACATTGTATTGGGTATTACAAGTTAGCGAAAGATGACTTAAAGTGCCTATAAGAGGAAGGATACATATAGTTATATGCAGATACCCTGCCTTTTATAAGGGACTTGAACATCCATGAATTTTTGGCAGCCTGAGAGCCATGGATCAAGTCCTCCAGTGATACCATGGGGGTAGCTCTATATAGAGTGTGACAAACATAGCTGAAAATGTGTTTTCATTTCTGTGAGTCTATAAAAATTTGCCTTTATTATGGTTGTGTTTGTTTTTAGTATATGTTCTTTGAAAAAAACCTTTAGAGTCATGTGATATAAAAAGTGAAAGTGGGCCGGAGGGTTAGCTCAGTGGTTCCGGTGCCTGCCTCACAAGTACAAGGTCCTGAGTTCGATCCCCGGTAACCACATACAATGCTGGGCGTGGAGACTCACGCCCACCCGCAATCAATACCACATACCACAGTGCCAGGCATGGTGGCTCACGCCTGTCATCCCAGCACTCGGAAGGCAGAGAAAGGAGGATTGCTGAGTTCGAGGCTTGCCTGGACTACATAGTGAGCTCAGAGCCAGCCTGAACTACAAAAGTGAGACCCTATCAAAAAAAAAAAAAAGTGAAAGTCAGGGTTGGGGATAGATCAGTGATAGAACAGGGACTTATCTAACATGTATAGGCCTTGTGTTCGATCTCCAGGACAGAGAAAAAAGTAATAGTCTTCCAAATGCCTCCCTCTTCAAACTTTTCTTAGTAGATATCTCCCTTTCTCCAAAATAACCACAAACTTGAAACATTCTGACAGTTTTTTCCATATATGTATATAAGGAGCAATATTGTATGTGTGGTTTGTTGCCTTGCTTTTTTGCCTAAAATAAATTTTGGCTGGATGTTTTTCATTTAAAATAAATATTTGTCACATAAAATATTTTTATCTACATTACATATTGCTGAACTTTGTATGTGTTCATTGCTGTGCATTCTAACCCTCACAAATCTCCCTTTTAGGAAAACACTCATGAACAGCAGGAAGAAAGAGACAGAAGCAATAAAAATGTGTCCCAATTTTTAAGAGAAAAGCTCAATAATGAAATAGCTGCAGTTAAAAAGGAATCGAAGAGTAGCCACAATGTACAAGAAGCAGGCAATGGTGATAACAGTGAGGCTGAGGAAAATGAAGACGATGCAGGTGAAGGTGAGGAAGATGAGGAAGACGATGAAGGGGATGATGAGGAAGAGAATGATGAAAAGACAAGAAGAGAAGAGGAAATGAATGCAAAGGAGCAAAGCAGAAACTGTGAGAGCAACCACCAGGCAATTAGTAAGGCCTTCAAGGATCGGGCAAACCAACCAGAGGCCCAAGGAAACAGTGAGAAAAAAATATCAAAATTAGATCCTAAGAAGTTAGCTCTAGATACCAGTTTTCTGAAAGTAAGTGCAAGGCCTTCAGGGAACCAAACAGATCTGGATGGGAGCCTGAGGAGAGTGAGACAGAACGACCCTGACATGAAAGAACTCAACCTGAACAATATCGAGAACATCCCCAAAGAAATGTTACTGGACTTTGTCAATGCCATGAAGAAGAACAAACACATCAAAACTTTCAGTTTGGCAAACGTGGGTGCCGATGAGAGTGTAGCCTTCGCTTTGGCCAATATGCTGCGTGAGAACAGGAGCATCACCACGCTCAACATCGAGTCCAACTTCATCACAGGCAAAGGCATCGTGGCCATCATGCGGTGTCTGCAGTTTAATGAGACGCTCACCGAACTTCGGTTCCACAATCAGAGGCACATGCTTGGCCACCATGCTGAAATGGAGATATCCAGGCTCCTGAAGGCCAACACCACTCTCCTGAAGATGGGCTACCATTTTGAGCTTCCGGGTCCTAGAATGGTGGTAACTAATCTGCTCACCAGAAATCAAGATAAACAGAGGCAGAAAAGACAAGAAGAACAGAAACAACAGCAGCTCAGAGAGCAGAGAAAGTTAATAGCCATGTTGGAAAATGGTTTAGGGCTCCCCCCCGGAATGTGGGAGATGTTGGGGGGACCCATGCCTGATTCCAGCATGCGGGAGTTCCTCCAGCCTCCTCCTCAGCCTCCCAATGCCCAGCCAGTTCCCTTCAGCCGAAGGAATGAGGCCATGAAGAAGCCATCGCAACCTCCCCAGTATAAAACAGACCCTGACTCGTTCCGAGTGGTGAAACTGAAGAGGATCCAGCGCAAATCTCGCATGCCGGAAGCCAGAGAACCACCAGAGAAAACCAACCTCAAAGATGTGATCAGAACACTAAAGCCAGTGCCCAGGAACAGGCCACCCCCACTGGTGGAAATCACTCCCAGAGATCAGCTCTTAAATGACATTCGTCACAGCAACATCGCCTATCTTAAACCTGTAAGTAGAAAGAGGGAAAAGCAGGGAACAACCACCACAAAAAAATGCATCCCAGTTCTGTTCCCTGTACATTGTAATACCAGGAGATATTAATGGTGACTGACTAGAGAAAGCCGGGAAGCATAGCAAGTATGTCTCAGTTAGTGCTTATCCCTAAAGATATAACCATCATGTCACTGCTGTGACCATAGTATCAGCAGCTAATATTTACTGAGCACGTTCTATCAGTCAATGGACACATAGCATCTTACAGTTCCCTAAGTAGGAATTACTCTTCCTGTTTAAAAAGAGAGGGCTTGACAAGAAGTCCTGTTGCACCCATGAGAAGAGGAGCCTGAGATTTTGAGAAGTTACTAACATGTTTAGGAGGTGCAGCCAAGAAACAGTAGAGCTCAGAAGTATCAGTTCTGAGTGCGGGGTCAAACTTGTATTTATCACAGCGTGACCAGGGACAGCACCCCCCCTCTGCCCCAGGTTCTGCTGGGAGGAGTAAATAAGGGTACCTGATTGGGCCAAGTTTACAAGTAACTAAAAAACTGCTAAAGACATTTGGTTCCGTCCTAGTGAATGAAGAGATGACTTCACCTTTTTTTTTTTTGGTGGTACCAGGGATTGAACTCAGACCCTTGTACATCCAAGGTCGGCACGGTACCTCTTGAGCTGAATCCTCAGCCCTACCTTTTGTTTTCTGTCGGTGGTGGTGATACTGGGATTGAACCCAGTACCTTGGCACTGAACTATATCCCCAGTTCTTTTCAATTTTTGAGACAGTGTCTAACTAAGTTGCTGAGTCACCCAGGTTCAGCTCAAACTGATGGTCCTCTTGCCTCAGTCTCCCAGAGTGCTAAAGTTACATGGAAGTGCCACCACACCCAATTTATATTCTTCTCTTATGAGGTGGATAGATGATGGGTAAACTCCAGGTTAGAGCCTCCAGGAATCTAAGGAGTTTGAAAATACTGTTATTTCAGTGTAGAATATTTACTATGACTCAATATTGCCACTGACTGAAAAGATCCTGTTTTTTTGCAGCAACCAACATTGCAAAAATGAATTTTTGAGCCCATTATTATAATTACACTTGTAGAGGCTGAAGGATGTGTGTCTGTATGCTACACTGATTGATACTTAATTATGCTAGTTTAAAATCTTACGTATAGTTTAGCCAAGAGATTACCTCAACAGCATAGTCAGCATATCATTTCATCATAGAGACTCACAAGTTTCTTAGATGTGTTTAAACAAGATTTCCACGCAAGCTTGTACTTTTTCTGTGTTACAAAGCTTTGTGTTCTAAAATGAGATAATTGTTACTTCCTCGGCACCACATTTTAAAAAGCTAATTGTTAAAAAAAAAAAAGCTAATTGTTATACATCACATATGTACATATCTGTATCTCTTCCTCTCATCTCCTAGAGTTCCCTATATTTCATTTTTTAACCAAAGATGACTTTCATCTAATATTTGGTGGCAACCTGAGCTTTCCGGGTTTGGGTTCCAGGGACAACATCAGAGGTCGCACAAGGTCAGTTGTGGTTCTTTGTCTGACCTTGGGCACAACTCCAAGACCTCACCTGCTCTTCTTCCAACAGCCAGAGCTGAGGGTGAATGAGGATGTTTGATGCTCCGTCACTCTCATAATCTGTCCTTGGCAAAGACTATCCTGGCCACCTTGGTTGCTGGAAGTCGGGAAATGACTGTCTGAACAGAGTGATAGGCTGTCTTGAAATCTGTGTGAAAGGCAGATCCAGAGTAGAAAAAGAAATGGACTTCACACAATTATTTGAGCCACCTCCCTGATTTCTGAGGGAAGGCTCCCTGACTCGCTTTCCCTGAGTCTGTTCCAACCCATGTGTTCCCTTATTCATTAATGCCACCAGGGTCTGTTGTCTGGCACTGTGAAAAGGGTGGGGATACCACAGTAAGGCAGGTGCAGCCTCCACCACATGGAGAAAACAGTGTAAGTTTTATATTTTTCAGGGTCAAGGCTCTTTCCCTTTTGCTTATCTGAGGTTTCAGCTTTGGGTTTAAATCCTAGAGCACAAGACATTAAAATAAATTCACGCTGATATTTGCAAGAACACAACACCCTACTATGTACTACATTTTTTCATGTTTTAATCAACTATAAAATGTTATCAATTTTAATCCTTTTTCTTAGTAAATTGAGAAAGTCAAACATGTTGCAAACTAAAGCATTCATGTGCCTTCTGAGTGACAGTCTACATCTGCCTCTCCTTTGAAATGGCCTTTACCTGCTGTAAGGAACTGCTGATTTCACCTGCTTTCATTTGTCTGGCTTGGCCTGTGATACCTGTGTTTTCTTGTGTATTTCACAAATGTCATACAACTTCATCTTCTTGGTCTTATAAAACACTATGCAAGAAAAATATGAGCCAAGGATGGTGGCACATACTGTAATCCCAGTACTCTGGAAGGCTGAAGTAGGAAGATCTCAGGTTTGAGCCCTGCCTGGGCAACATTGGAACTTGGGGAGATCTTGTCTGAACGTAAAAAAAAAAAAAAAAGAAAAAAAAGGTTTGAGGATGTAGCTCAGTGTGAAGGTCCTGGGTTTAATCTGCAGTACAGGGTGTGGGAAGGTGGCACATGCCTGTAATCCCAGCACTTTAGAAACTGAGGCAAGAGCATGTTCATGAGTTCAAGATCAGCCTGGGCTACATAGTGAGTTCAAGGCTACCCTGATCCACATAGTGAGACTTTGACTCAAAACCAAAACAACAACAACAACAAAAGAAAAGAAAAGAAAAGAAAAGGAAAGAAAGAAAGAAAGAAAGGAAGGAAGGAAGGAAGTGAAAATACCTCATTTCCTTTACTAATATCAGCTTACTCCCAGCTGCAGTTTCCATAAATACCTGCTTGAAAACCAAGTCATAGTGTAATCTTTTAAAGATATTTTATTTTTTATTATTATTATTATTTTATTTTTTGTGTGATACCAGGGATCAAACTTGGGCCCTTGTGCTTCCAAGGTAGGTGCAGTACCACTTGAGCTAAATCCCTGGCTCTAATTTTTTAATCTTTTATTTTGAAATAATTTTGACCAACAGAAATTCAAAAATAGCAGAATAAATGTTCATATCTGTCACATTTTACCATATTCACCTTTTCTTTCTTTACAAGCCATTTAAGTGCAATGCATGTGCATGTGTATTGTCAAGCCAGGTACTTTGGGGGGCGATAGACTGCAGAGCTCTGCTGTGGGCCCCTCACACCTGTCGCCCGTGGTTGTAAAATCCATTCATTTTAAGAAGCAATTTTTTGAGGCTGGGGATTTAGCGCAGTGGTTCTGGCATCTGCCTGGCAAGCACAAGGTCCTGAGTTCGATCCCCACAATGGCTCATGCCTGTCACCCCAGCACTTGGGAGGCAGATGCAGGAGTATTGCTGTGAGTTTGAGGCTGGCCTGGGCTACATAGTGAGCTCAGAGCCTACTTGAATTACAAAATGAGGCCCTGTCTCAAAAAAAAAAGAAAGAAAAGAAACAGTTTCTTAGTTGGGTAGACATCACAAATGTGCCTCAGACTCAAGGAAACATTTTAAACACCACGAGTGGTTTTGTGACAACATCCTAAGAGAAAGGGATATTTTTGGTCATTCCCATAAGACATGACAATGATCACTTTACATAGGTAAAAGGAAAGATGTATAGGCTTGGGGTACAGAGGCCCTCCAAATCCCTAAATTTTCAAAACTGAGCTTCAGATTACCACTCAATTTTGAAATCTTATATATGTGTTTTTAAACTAATGTTCTTCATTACAACATTGATTGTTCAAAGGCATAGCTAGAAATGATTTATTCTTAGAAATCTTTAAAAATATTTTTTCTATGGACTTACAAAAACTAATTTTGAGCATGTGACAAGAGCGAGTTTCTATTTTTTGAAATTAGATTTTTCATTTTGATGCTAATTCTTTCCCAAATTCTTGCTTCTGGCTTTGGATCCCTGAAATGAAGTCCCCAGAAATCTGAATCTATACTTGCTTAGTTTAAATGCTACCTGTTATAAGAAATGACCTGTCCAGCTCAGCTGAAGAGAATGATCTGCTGTGGCCCAGGTGTCAAACTGCAGCAGTTACCAGCCTTCTCTGTAGACCTGCTTTATTTGCCTTGGATGTTACGGTTTAAGTTTCAAATGTCTCATAAAAAATTCCAAACAGGCATCACTTGAAACATCAGAATTGGGCATCTTGGATTTATATTTGCATGACATAAATCAGCTGCTCTGTGTGTGTGTGTGTGTGTGTGTGTGTGTGTGTGTGAGAGAGAGAGAGAGAGAGAGAGAGAGAGAGAGAGAGAGAGAGAAACACGGTACTAAGCCTTGAACCCGAGGTCTCACACATGCTAGGCAGACAAGAACTCTCAGTCAGCTATGTCTGTATCTTGGTTTACTATAGCATCTTTTAGTTTTCTATTTTTTAAAAAAATTTTCACCTCTATCAAAGTGAATTTATTACATAATAACTAATTTCATTCCCTGTTAGTGAATAATGCTTAATATGTGATACCAGAACAAAGCATAGTTTGTATGAGCTTTTCCCTCCCTGACAAATGTAGTTGTCTTTCATCTTCAGAAATCAGTCATCTTCCTACCTCGCTCACTGGCCTCTCTCCTGGAGGGTGTTTGTACTTTTCGCTGAGATAAAATCCTGTTTGCAGCAGCTCTTCCCTTTCCCAGGCCGACTGCAGTTAGAGCAAAGCCAGGCTTCTGCACTAAGCTGATGACCGTGGAACACCACTTCCTTGCAGTTTGGCCTCATTTGTGTGTGTCTGGACTGCTCCCAGCCAATTGTCTGACAACATAGCTAAATTTCTCCTCCAGGAAGACTTCAAGATAATGTCATATACAACCTTTGTTTTCCAAAATAGTCCATAATGCCTTCATAGTTGCTATGATTGAGCCAGAGATTTAGCTCAGTGGTTCCAGCACCTGCCTGGCAAGCACATGGTCCCTGGTTGATCCCTGGTAACCACATACAACAATACTGGGTATGGTGACTCATGCCCACCAGCAATCAGAACCTCACACTACAATGCTGGGTGTGGTGGCACATGCCTGTAATCCCAGCACCTGGGAGGCAGAGGTAGGAGGATTGCTGAGTTCGAAGTTCAGGGCTAGCCTGAACTACAAAGCAAGATCCTGTCTCAAAAACAAAAAGAAAATAGGTGCTGTAATTGCAGGATTTAAGATTATAGACTTAAGCCTGTTCACTTTGTTTCTGATTAACTCTTCTTTGCTCCATTTATACGGCCTTTCTCTTTAACATGCACCTCTAGATTGTATCTTTTTGCAGTTTTCCTTCCTATTGTCTGTCTCTTTTTATGTCAACATCACGTAATCTAGGACAAGGCCCTAGTTTTCCTTTCTCTCACTATCAACTTCTTTTTTCTGCACCACCCTCCCCCCTTTTGGTGGTATCAGGGATCAAACTCGGGTCCAAAATGGTTTTTTTAAACTAGTACATATTCACCTTACATAATGATCACATTCATCATAGGGAATTTGTATGTGTATATTATATGCCCTAATTCTTTTCTTTCCCAGTCCCCTCTGCTTTCCATCCTTCTTCCCCTCCCCATTCATAAGATTTGTGCTTCCATTTTTTCTCTTCCATTTTACTCTTTAAAAATCTCTTCCCTTCCTTCCTTTCCCTCTCCCCTTCCCTTGTTTCCTTTCCCATTTGTACTTGTTCTTCCTATTTCCCAATATCTATCTTCCCTTTTGCTCTATATGTATCCTTTGTGTCTTTACCACAAGAGAAACAATGTGCTAGGCATAGTGGCATGCTCCTGTAATCCCAGCACACAGGAGGCTGAGGCAGGAGGATTGCAGCAAGTATGAAGCCAGCGTGGGCTACACATTGAGTGCCTGAACTAAATAGCAAGGTCTTGGAAAGAGACAGAGACAGAGACAGAGAGAACAATGCAGTATTTAAACTTGTATCTCATTTACTTCACTTAAAATTATGATCTTGATTTACCTAAAAATTTACCTAAAAATAACTCAAGTTTATCCTTTTCGACTCCTTTCTCTGGTACAGAAATGAAATCAGAAGAGTCTACGGGAGTCAAAGCCAAATGTAAATCATAACTTTGAAAATGCAGTGGTTCATATGACGGAAGACTCTGTAAGAAAGCATTTTAACATCTCAAGGTCCTCTTAATAGCATGAACAGTCCAGTTATTATGAGACCAGAGATCACCTTCCCTAGGAATGTAGCAGCTTTGGTAAACAACCGTGTTTAAGTCTTTTGGCCACTGCAGACTCTGATTCAATGAGTCTCAGGACCTGGGATTTTGCTTTTTTAACCAATTCCCTGGTGACACAGACTATGCTTCCTTGTGGACTACATTTGGACAACTAAAACTGTATGACTTCTTGGCAAACCACACCTGATATATGAAAAGCCTGTCTTTTCTGCCTCTGTTACATCTCTGCCTCAAATTAGTTTTTCTTCTATCTGTTGAATCTATCCAATTTCTGAGGCTTGTCTCAAATATTAGTCCTTTCACACAAAATCAAAGCAAACTTTGGCCATGTATGAGGTATGATCAAAATATACGGTAAATGTTGACATTTTTTAAAAAAATACGTGTTGTCATTAATCTCTCTCAAATTACCATTCCTCACTTTGAACATGCTTATCCAATTGTCCTTGCCACTTTCTGAAGCAGTTCTAGAAATCTCTTTGGTGAGTGTCTTTAGTTGAGCTCCTGCGGCTGCCTTGATGTCTCAAATGGACACAAAGAGAGCAGGAACTCAGAGCGCATGCACTGAATTAAATAGTCCCTCCTAAAATGAGTTTTCCCACCCAGGATCTGTGAGTGGTATATACATGTGTACCATGTAGTGGTCACACATACATGTGCACACAATATATTACCTTTTTCCTTTTTTTTTTTTTGTTGTTGATTTTGGAAACAGGGACTTACTATGTAGCTCAGGCTGGCCTTGAACTCATGGCAGTCCTCCTGTTTGAGTCTCCCAAGTGTATGAATTATAGGCATGTGTCACCATGACTTTTTTTTTTTTTTTTTGAGACAGGGTCTCGCTTTGTAGTTCAGGCTGGCCCTGAGCTCACTATTGTAGCCCAGGCAAGCCTCAAACTCAGCAATCCTCCTGTCTCTGCCTCCCAAGTGCTGGGATTACAGGCGCGAGCCACCATGCCCGGCTTTGGGGGTGGTATTTTATAGACAGTATGTAGTCATGGGTACTACAGCCAGGCAAATCTCTGATGCTTCCTAGCCATGTTACTTTTAGAAACGCAGCGTCTGCTTGGAGTGTTTTTTCCTCCTTACAAGGGAATTGTAGGGTGTAGTGAGAAAGTTTTAAAAAATAAATATTAACAAATGATTATTCTTCTGTTACTCTCCTCACACAGCTGAGAAAATTGATGCCCAATACCAGCTAGTTAATGTAGTGCCAGGCTTTGAACGCAGGCCAATTCCAGCACCTACCTGCTTGTTTCTGATATGCTTCACTGCAGGGCAAATGACCTGGAAACAGTCCTTGGTATTAGGAAATGCCCACTGCATGGTGGCTGCAGTGGCTGTTATTTTGCCATGATTTTGCAAGGTTCTTAGATCAAGATTTCAAATCCGTTCTGCACCCATGTCATTTTTGTTGTAAAGTGCTTGAATTCCCGGGATTGATTTTCCCCTCTTCGTTCAATGCTTCAACCACAGGTGCAGTTGCCAAAAGAACTGGCGTAAGAGGCCGCAGAACCATCTGGGAGAAGAAGAAGCTGAGACAGTGACTGGCTGGGAGAGGATTTCAGCAGCGACCCTTCTGCACACCGGAGACAGAACTGGGAACGAACTAACATCGGAGAGGGGTATCAGTAACGAGCACCCTGCTTGGGCCACAGCAAAATATGGGCAGAGGAAGGGAAGGAGACAGAACCGCTAACAGTCACAAGCAATATTTTCTATTTGCCATCAGTTTAAGTGACATAGATGAAATTTAGAGTCATATGTCCAGAAGCAGAAGCTAAAAAATGGTTTTGTTGACGTTCGCTTTACTGTTGCTTTCTTCTGGTAAATAATAAATGAGGCAGAAGTGTTCACCATTGATCACGTCCCCGTTTTTCCCCTTCCATCTCTGCTGTGCAGCATCTTAAAGGGGGAGGGGATTGTTTTCAGCCTGTGGAAATGTGAAGAGTGAACTGAACTCCCGGTGCTTCTGCAGCTCTGGAGAATCTCCACATCTTTCATTTCTGACCTTGCCCGGCTTTTGTCCTCAGTAACTCTCCTGAAGTTTTGGTGTGTTCTTCTGTTAGGGATACCCGTGAGGAACAGAGCACTAAAGGCGCAGGATGTGAAGAAAACCAAGTGAGAACAGAAAAAGTAATGAGAACAAAGTAAACTCTGCATATAGAAGGTATGACCAAAAAAAAAAAATGTAAGAAGTTTTTAAGTTTAAAAAAAATTTTAAAGTGCCTAGAATGGTGGCACACATGTGTAATCCTAGCACTGAAGAGGCTGAAACAGTAGGGTCACTGTGAGTTCTTGACCAGTCTTGACCAGTTCTGGACCAGTGAGTTCAAGGCCATCCTGAACCACATAGCAAGACCCCTTCTCAAAAAACAAAACAAAACAAAAATTTTTAAATAAAATGTAAAGGGCAAGTGATTTAGCTCAGTGACATCACACCTGCTTGGCAAGCGCAAGGTCCTGACTTCAATCCCCAGTACCACAAAATAAATAAATGAATAGATGAAAAAATTTAAGTACTCTCCCTTGCTTTGAACATATGTATTTTTGCCACCTCCTGAAGTCCTTTATGTGAACTTCTTTTCACGGTTGCCTCCATGTCCTCCAACTTAAAGCATTTATGGCACTTTCTGTCAAATAAAAACAACAAGGCATGTCCTTGTCTACCTTAGTCACTGAATGTGGTGCTTGTGACTTCGGGCTCTTCCCCAGTGTCCAAATGAGCATGCAAGGGAAAAGTTTTGAATAACTTTGACATCAAGGAAGCCACAAGACTTTTGGAAGGGGATTTTATAAACTGCTCCAGAAAGCAGCGAGAACAGTGGAATAAGTATGTTCAAAGCAAGGGGGAAGATTTGAGGGATTAATGACAATGAGTCTTTTTTGTAATGAATTAAAACATTTTAATCACCATGTTGTTTGATCTCACCTTATGTAAAATTTCCTGCCAGTGTTTTCAGCAGAGGATATTGCTGTTTTGTAGAAATAGAGATAGATAATACAGTTTATCCACAAGCTTTTGATATATGAAAACTAGGTATATAATTTGATCTTTGTTGTGTTCCTCAAAAGCCTTACAAAGGAAGCTTACTTACAGGATTAAACTCTTTACCCCACCCTTTAAGACACTCCATTGCCTGCCCAGTGTACTAATCCAGTATCATCTACCCCCTGTGTTTATAGTTGTCTCGATGAACCAGCCTTCTACACACCCAGTGCCTCTTCTCTCTCTGCCCTGCCACAGACCCACCCATTTAGGATATTTCCCTCATGTCCTCTGTGTATGAAAGTCCATCCCATCTGCAAAGCCGGTCCTATCCCAGGTCCTCCACAAAATATGTTCCAAACAACTCCAATCTGCATTCTTTCCTCCTTCTAAGTTACTACAGCACTTACGATGTATAGATTTTTGAGAGGTTATAGTAACGGAAGTGATATGAACCTAAGAATTAGGAAATCAAGATTTGGTAATTTTTCTCTCTCTTTTACATGAGTGAATCTGCTGCCCGCCTTCTCTCTCCTTTTGTAGAATCATGGGTGATACATAACAGTCAAAGCAGACTGGGAGAGGGAAAAATTTCAGCAGACTGAAATGGGAACAAACTTAAAACAATGTTATTTGGAAGCATATGTCAAGGGGAAGATATATAGTGTTTCTTCTTTTCAAAAATAATTTGGTATACAAAAGTAGCCAAGTTCAGGGAGTATGGCTTTCAGTCAAATAATTAGCCAATAGCTTTGTTTTTTCCTCCTTTAACAGGACATTTTTTGTTGTTTTGTTTTGTTTTGAGACAGGGTCTCGCTTTGTAGTTCAGGCTGGCCCTGAGCTCACTATGGAGCCCAGGCAAACCTCGAACTCAGCAATCCTCCTGCCTCTGCCTCCCGAGTGCTAGGATTACAGGCATTAGCCACGATGCCCAGCTTTCCTCCTTTAATATGCCTAGAAAATATCCTCACGTACAAGGAGTTTGGTGAGGAAAGGATTTCAATAAATAAAACTTTTTACTCTGATAAGACAAAGCACTCTTAGCATAATTAAAAATTTAATATGTATGAGTACTTGAAATTCTGGGAAGTCCTATGAATTTACTTGTTCAGCCACAGTATTAATAAAGTCAGGAATTTTAAGATGTGCTAGTACTCCTGAAACAAGATTTTAATTCCAGATATACTGATGTAATAATTATATAATTTCATGTGGAGAGAGCAGAAGCATTTCACATCATATTCTATTTATATTCCTACCTTAAAGATTTTAGTTGATTTTGTTTTAAAATATGCTATAAAACCAGGTATGACAGCACACATGCCTGTATTCCCAGCACTTGGGAAGTTGAGACAGGATGTTCACTGTCAGTCAGGGGCACAAAAGTCAGACTCTGTTTTGACAATGTTTTGTTTTGTTTTTGCGGTACTGGGGATCTAACTCTAGCCCTTGTGCTTCCAAGTTAGGTGTGGTAGAGACTCTTTCAAAAAACAAACACAGGGCTGGAGATTTAGCTTAGTAGTTCCTGCACCTGCCTAGCAAGTGCAAGAACCTGATTTTGATTCCCAGTAACCACATACACTACCAGGTGGTGCCTCACACCCACCAGCAGTCAGTATATACCACAGTGCCAGGTATGGCAACTCATGCCTGTCATCCCAGTACTCGGGAGGCAAAGAAGGATTGCTGAGTTCAAGGCTTGCCTGGGCTACACAGTGAGCTCAGGGCCAGCCTGAACTACAAAGCGAGACCCTGTCACAAAAAAACAAACAAATAAAACAAAATGCTATCAATTGCCAAGGTATACATTATGATTTTTTATTATTATCCTTTCAGAATTCACCACTGGCCACTAGATATTATAATGAGGATCTCATAAAATTCAACTTGTCACTTTCTTCAAATGTATGGCATTCAGTTAGCAGCATACACCATACTGAAAATGGAACAGGCTAAAATATGTGTAATACCAAGGTCAGGTCTGAAGAAGATCCCACTGGAATTCAGAGTTATCTATGGATGCAAGGCAGTAAAGTGTTAAGGTTTTTAAAATAGTGTTTGCAGTAGTTCTTGTCACTGAGTTTTTCAGATGTTAATATAGATGGCATTAAATAAGATCTCACTTAAAAAAAACGCTTTAATAAATTTCATTCTTCATATGTGGGCAAAGGTACAGGTTCTAGTCCATGTCTGACGGCATGGTGATATCACCATGCTAAAGATGAAGGTTGCAGATTGGCTGAGAAATTAAAATGCAAAAACACTCAGCAGCAAATGCCACTGGTTTTTATTCTAGATGGACAGTCTCTTCATCCTCATTATCTTCCAACGCAATATCAGGAAAACCTAAATGTTTTTTACTTATTTATGAAATCACTCAATTGACAAGCAAATTAATAATCTACTTCTAAACACATGGGAAATAAAAGGATGAGAGCAACCGTATAAACTTATGCTATCTTAATATCACAATCTGTCTATAAAAGCATATAGTTATAACAATTGTTATCTAAAATCTTTAGGAACTGCAGAAGCCAGTGATCATTTCCCTTTGTAAAAGGCTTTCAGGGGCCGGAGATTTAGCTCAGTAGTTCTGGCGTCTGCCTTGCAAGCGCAAGGTCCTGAGTTCGATCCCCAGTAACCACATACAATGCTGGGCGTGCCCACCAAGCAATCAATACCACATACCACAGTGCCGGGCGTGGTCGCTCACGCCTGTAATCCCAGCACTCGGGAGGCAGAGACAGGAGGATTACTGAGTTCAGAGTTTGCCTGGGCTACATAGTGAGCTCAGCGCCAGCCTGAACTACAAAGTGAGACCCTGCCTCAAAAAAAAAAAAAAAAAAAGGCTTTCAGCCTTGGTCATCTAAACATACTTCATGTATTTTAAAATATCAGCTACTGTTGTCCTCTTTGTGCCCCTAACTAATTAATAAAATGCACATTCATTTCTTTCAAAATACTCCAGCTCAAAGAAAACAATGAAAAGCACAAGGAAACATTACCTGGACATCATTTTTCATGAGAACAAAAAAATTTGCAATATAAATAGAACTTAAATTCAGTTTTATTGTTTTATTTTTTTTAAACATCAGTCAAGGATAATACTGGTCACATAGCTATAACCTCCTTAAAGAAGATAACAGATTTGCAACAAATACCTGCTGGTGGAAACACATTACTAGCATTTCAAAAATTTACAAAAATTTAACAAAATATTCTGCTAAACAGCTATCCTTACATTCATAAACAAAGTATAAACAACTGGCTTATCCAGTTATCCTGTTATCCTGCATGTCAAACAGGCAGCAAAATGATAGAATCATCTTTGATTTTTTAACAAATAATAATACAAACTAAACTGATATCTCACACATTGCAATCCTAGAGAATTTTGGAGAAGGTGCCAGGAAGGGTTCAAAACAGGCAAACACATGACGTCCTTCACTTTTCCAGCTTTTTCTCTATTTATTTATTTTTCTTTTCCTTTGACAGCAATTTCATTGATTCCTATTGCCTTGATAGTTTACAATTTTTTTTCCTACGAAATAGCGGTATTTTGCTGGAAGATCCGTAGTTCTCTTTCATTACCATACCAGAAACCTCAGACCACAGGAAGATGCTTTCTTTCGGTAACATCAGAGATGTGAAGAGTGCAGCCTGTGTGTGCATGCTGCCATAGGTAGTTGGGTAGTGAAACATGCACCTCCTATTTAAAAAACACGAACAAAAGTAGATCTGGACAAGGACAAATTGCAATTCAATTTCTGCTGCAACTCTATCCCAAGTAAATGGTTTATTCCTTCACTTTGCTGAGATAGTCAGTGAATTTGCTGATGCTTTCCTCCTGCTGTTCCAAGGCCTCCAGGATAATGCCCATTGGTGTCCTCTTCACCCCAATCCCCTCCATTTTATTCTCCAGCTTGTTCTTGAGGTTCCGAAGTCTCAATGATGCATGGATGAACATCACTACAAAGAAGTGGTCCACAGTTAGCACCAAAACAACAATTCTCTTTTGCCCCATTGTATTCCCTCCAGCCCATCCCACTACTACTTCCTCAGTTGCTGTCCAGTTTGTTTCTCTTATTGATCTAAGTGTCAAACATTTAAAAATTGGGAAGAAATCGCTTCTCGGCCTTTTGGCTAAGATCAAGTGTAAAAACTGGGAAGAGAGGGCTGGAGATTTAGCTCAGTGGTTCCAGCGCCTGCCTCACAAGCGCAAGGTCCTGAGTTTGATCCCGGTGACCACACAGAATGCTGGGCGTGGCGACTCACCCCCACCAGCAATCAATACCACATACCACAGCGGCAGCGTGGTGGCTCACGACTGTAATCCCAGCACTCAGGAGGCAGAGACAAGCAGATTGCTGAGTTCAAGGCTTGCCTGGGCTCCATAGTGAGCTCAGGGCCAGCCTGAACTACAAAGTGAGACCCTGTCTCAAAAAAAAAAACAAAAAAATTGGGAAGAAAATCTAGTATCAAACAAACGTGGAGCCCAAAGCGGACTATAGCTACATGGCTTGAGATCTGTTTTGGTTTTGCTTATTCTTGCCTGACATAAGTGTCTAACGTTAAACAGCATACTTATTTGTGGATTTAATAAACTATTGGGCCTCATCTGCTGTTTTGGAACATTCTGCAGACTTTGGCTGATATGCCAACACACATAAGAAGTGGATTATTAAACTACCATTGCACCTACATTTCTCATGACACAAGAAAAAGAAAACTCAGGTTCACTTACATAACAAAGGAAAAGTGATCCCAAACACAAAGACCATGACTCCCCCAAACATGGATATGAGGAAGTAGCTGGCCAACATGACCACCATCACAAACGTGGTAGGGTACTGCTTCTTCATCCGCCGGAGGATGTCTTTATTGTGGGCTGCCCACACAAATCCTGTGAACACCAGCACCACCACAATTCCTCCAAGAATCATGTTGAAGGGGCTCAGAAACCTGGAATTCGGGGGAAAAAAATCAAGGAGACTCACTCAGCAGTAGGATTATCAGGAAGAGAGGTAAAAACAATTATTAAACACTTACTATGCACTACATTAAATCCTTGTAATGTTATGAATTAGATATAATTGATTCATTTCTCAAATGGAGAAACTTAGCTTTAGAGGTTAGAAAATGGTGAGGGCAGTGTGAATCCCATCAAACCCACCACTGTGAGAGCATATTTCAATCTTCATAAAAGTTGTCATGATGGAGGACTGTATTAGAAAGGCCATACAATGGCCTCTGTGTCCAGAACCAGTCATATTTTCTGTTGGTCCTGTACAGTGTTTTTAAACTTTTACTTGAATCTCATGTGAGAAAAAAAATTGTAAGACCTGGCATTTCTTTTTTTTTTTTTTTTTTGCTTTTTTTTGAGACAGGGTCTCACTTTTTAGTTCAGGCTGGCCCTGAGCTCACTATGTAGCCCAGGCAAGCCTCGAACTCAGCAATCCTCCTGTCCCTGCCTCCCGAGTGCTGGGATTACAGGCGTGAGCCACCACGTCTGGCGACCTGGCATTTCTTGCTGGTAAAAGAAAAGCTAACTCCACTAGACCCAATTTTCTATGTGCTCTTTTTCAGACAGAATGAATGTTCTCCATTTTGTCCCAACCCCTACCTCTCTCTACTATATCTTTAGTACTGGGACCCAACGTGACTATCCTTGACTGTTGCTTTTCTACCTACTGGTCTATTTCACTTTCTCATACTACCTGGCAGGCCATGCAGACGTTTCAGTTTAGGAAGGCTGACACAGAAAGTCCATTCTCAATTTTTCTTATTTTATTTTTGTAATGAGGATTGAAATCGGGGCCCTCACGCAGCCCTTTGAAAAAAAATTATTTTGAGGTAAGGTCTCACAAAGTCACTAATTACCCAGGCTTGAATTTGTAATCCCGCCTCAACCTCCTAGAGTGCTGAGATTACAAGGGTCCCACCACACCTGGCTTAATTAATCTTTCAAAAGGCCTAAAATATCTTGAAGAGATGGGTTGTCAACCCAAATTCCCAGGCAACATGCCCCCAGACTCAAAGCTCAGCATCCCTCCTATATAACAGCAATCACACTAGTCTTCATGAAGGGGAAGCACTTAATGAAGAAGAAATTAGATCAAGTATTTCACAAATGAGAATGACTGGGCAATCCTCCATGACAACTGATTATGAAGATGACATCATTATTAACAAAATAGTTGTGGTGGCCACGTACAGTGAATATTAACTTTTCACCTCAGAACCTAATAAGGGTTTTCTCTGGGGTGGACAAAGAGGGTCTGAGGTTTTCACAGTGCTTTACAATCTACAAAATGGACTGGCAAGTGAAGGACAGAGAAGACGTTGAGAGTCGCTCTCCCCTGACACAGAACGGGTGAAGAATTCTGACCGATGTTTGGATTCATCTTTAGGATAACCACAATTCTTTTTAGATAGGGTTTTGCTTTGTAGTTCAGGCTGGCTCTGAGCTCTCCATGGAGCTCAGGCAAATCTCAACTCAGCAATCCTCCTGTCTCTGCCTCCTGAGTGCTGTGATTACAGGCATGAGCCACTACTCCCAGCATTGTGGTCTGTGGTACTGATTGCTGGTGGACATGAGCCACGACACCCAGCATGGTGGTATGTGGTTACTGGGGATGAACCAGGGACCTTGTACTTACAAGGCAGACTTTGGAACCACTGAGCTAAATCCCGGGCCCCCCACAATTCTTTTTTTAAAAATGTGTTTAAATTTTAGCTCTACTGAAACACATAAGCTGTTTTATACAGCTTTAAATAGAGATTAGAAATTTTGCACACCTTGCTGGGTGAAATCTAGCCATGTAAGCAATGTAAAACTACTTTGAAAATTTAAAATTTTTATTAAAAGACAGTTAAACAGTGGCAAGAGTAGTAGAATATAATACCAACCCCTACAATAACAATTTGCATATTTCATTTAAAACCTTTATAAATACTTCAAGCCAATAAATCTCTTTCTTAGAATATAATGTAGGGAAGGGGCCGGGGATTTAACTCAGTGGTTTCGGCATCTGCCTGGCAAGTGCAAGATCCCAAATTTGATCCTCGGTACCACATACCACAATGCTGGGTATGGTTGCTCACACCTGTAATCCCAGCACTCTGGAGGCAGAGGGAGGAGGACTGCTATGAATCTGAGGTTTGCCTGGGTTACATAGTGAGCTCAGGGCCAGTCTGAACTACAAAATGAGACTCTGTCTCAAGAAATCAATCAATCAATCTAGGGAAATAAATAAAGTTGCACAAGTTGAGACATTGCAATGTTCCTATCTATGGCACTTATGAGTAAAATGTTTAGAAACCACCAGTGTAGCTTGGGGAGACACAGGGAGAGACAGACTGGCCACAGAGAATCTGTCAGATGAGCCAGGAGCCAAGGTTTGGGTCAGAGAAGGAAGCTCTATGATAGTGAATGAACTGAAATTCCTTTAATGATACTGGAAGGATGGCCAGGTGAAGGTGGATGATTGTGCCTGGGCTGTGCCAATATTGGGTTGTGGGTTGAAATATGGTATAAACAGCTACTGTTTTGTTTTTTTTAAAAGTAGGGTCGATTTAGTGCAGTGGTTCCAGTACCTGCCTCGCAAGCACAAGGTCCCAAGTTCGATCCCCAGTACCAAAAATTAAAGGTAAAGGGCACTTAATAGAATGGAAAGACATTAATAATGTACTGGGTGGATAAAAACAACTCTAATACATTCTTTTTGTTGCACTGTGTGAGATAGCACATAAATAGAAAGTTTTAGCATTTATAAATTATTTTGTAACCAGAAATAAAAGGACTGTATAAAAAAGAAAATATAGGGCCAGAGATTTAGCTCAGCGGATCCAGCATCTGCCTTGCAAGCGCAAGTTCTCGAGTTCAATCCCTGGTAACCACATACCAAAAATGCCGAGCACAGTGGCTCATGCCTGTAATCCCAGCGCTCAGGAGGGAGAAGCAGGAACACTGCCGTGAACTGAAGGCCTGCCTGGGCTACATAGTGAGCTCAGGGCCAGCCAGAACAACTGCGATGGCAACAAAAGCGAGACTCTGTCTCAAAGAAAGAAAACAAGAAAATATAAAAGCAACTATTCCTTCCCAAGGTCTCCCCAACACTCAACACACAAGCTCTTCTGTCTGCCTGTCTTCCCTCCCCCACAGCTGTTTTACTGTGGTCTACTTAGCTTCCCTGAACTTTTATGTCATCTGGGTTATAACGTGTCTCCTGAAATATCCCTGGATCTGATCTAGGAAGACAAAAATTTCCCTGCAGGCTTGATGAAAGAACAGAATCAAGCAGGGCAAAAACAGTATCTTCTTGCTGGGCGTGGTGGCACGTCTGTAATCCTAGCAATCAGGAGACTGAGGCAGGAAGATTACTGCTGCAAATTCAAGGCCAGACTAAGGCACACAGTGAATCCAAGGCCAGTCTGAACTACATAATGAGACCCTGTCTCAAAAAGCCCCCAAAAATAAAAATAAATAAGCCAAACAGTATCCACCTTAACAGGTGGTAGGAAGCTCTGAAAAAGAGGCCCAGAAATTCTCCCAAATTCATTGCTGGCACTAAGAAGTCTGAGAGTAAAAGATTAAAAAACTGAAGCAGTTACACTAGATAGAAAGGCCTTGGTTCGTTTACTCCCACTTGTTCCTTTCCATTTTCACTTTTCTTCCAATGGCCACATGGTATTTGAATAATTCAAATCACTCAGCCGGGTTTAGGGCACATGTCTATAATCCCAGCACTGGAGAGGCTGAGGCACAAAGTTCTTTAGTTGCTGGACTACATAGCAACACCTTGTTTTGTTTTGTTTTTTAAAAAAGCAACACTCGATACTTAGAAATGACAAACGAAGTTGGGGAAAGATTACTGATTGAAACATACCCTTTACAAAAGCTTTACCACAGACCACACCCCAATATTTCTCAGCTGTAAAGAAACACAAAGATAAAAATTAACACTAAGAACTAAAATGGAGATTGAAGTTTCAGGAAATTCCTTTGTATAAATTGCATATAGGAAATGTCTGATTAGCAGCAGAGCATCAAAGGTCTCATACTCAGTTCTTTCTAAAATGTTTATTAAAACAATAACTCGTGAAGCAGACACTAAAATTCCAGTTGATTTTGTATTTTCCTCTGGACAAGTTAAGTACACATCTAGGTTTCATGTCAGTCTAAATAAAACCCAGGTCACAGAACAATGAAACTCTAGGCCTGGCTCCAGCAACTCCAGATTCACTCTTCACCTGTCCCTGTTGCTCATGTGGGAGCGGGGACAGGGAGAACAGAGTAAAGACTCCTATAGAACTGGTTTCCGCTTACAGCACTCCCTGCCATCATCTATAATTAGAAAGTAACCAAGTCTCCAAACTGGAAAAAATTAACGCAGTTACTCAGAAGAGAAATGATTTTCTTGCACGTTCTAGTCACATCAATTCCATCCTGAGAAAAGGTAAAATGTATACCAGGGCCCCAGGATTCACTTGAACTTGGAGCAAAAAGACAAATCCAACACGAGACACACACAAACACACAAGATTAATTTCATTTTCCAGTGAGAGCAGAAGGAGGGAACCAGTTCTTTTCTGAGATGCTTTAGCTAACAGTTGGGCTATTAGTCACACTAGTCAAGACAAATCCTAAAAACTTTCTTTTCAGGATCAAAGTTTCCATAAACACTCTACTCATCTTTCATGTGGACAGCTGTCCCTGGACTGTGCTGGGTGAAGGAGTTTTGCCTAAGAAAGGGGGAGGATGAGAGAGGAAGCTGGGAAACTGAAGGCAGGGGCGAATGAAAAGAGAAAGACAAGTCTTTATTTTTCTGTCCTTGGTGGATATAGGACCTGATGCAAATCAGAAACATTAAATATGGTTCCTACTTTGAGAAAGATATATATATATGTATATGTATATATTATCCCATCCCAATAAGTAAATCCCATCTTGTAACAGTTAGAAATTATAGTGGAATCATTTATGGTTGCAAAAAAAGTTTAGAAACCCATCACAATTTCTTTTCTTTTTCTCTTTTGAGACAAAGTCTTGGTATGTAATTCAGGATGGCCTTGAACTTGCCATGTATCCCTGCCTGGCCTGAAATTCATGGTGATTCTCCTGCCTCAGCTTCACAAGTGCTGAGATTTCAAGCATGCATTACTGTGCCTGGCTTTTTTTGTTGGTGGTCATGGTGGTAGTGGGCATTGTACTCAGGGCCCAGCTAGTTTTATGGTTTTTGTTTGCCCGTGTTTTGTTTTGTTTTTTGAGATAAGGTCTCACTTTGTAGTTCAGGCTGGCCCTGAGCTCACTATGGAGCCCAGCAAGCCTTGAGCTCACAGCAGTCCTCCTCCCTCTGCCTCCTGAGTGCTGGGATTACAGGCATCAGCCACCACACCCGGCCTTGTGGTATATGGTACTGACTGCTAGTGGATGTGAGTCACCACACCTGGTGTTGTATGTGGTTACTGGGGATGAACCAGGGACCTTGCGTTTGCTAGGCAGGCACTGGAACTTTCAAACTTAATCTCTAGCTCTTTGTTTTTTATTTTGAAACAAGTTCTCACCAAGTCACTGAGTTCCCCAGCCTGGCTTCAGATTTATGATCTTCCTGCCTCAGCCTCTTAAGAGTGCTAGGACTATCAGCATGAACCACTGTGCCTGGCTATTTGCAAAATTTTATGGCAGAGTGTTAAAGGAGGAATCGGCATAGTTCCATTGTACAGATGAATAAGCGATGCCCAGAGAAACACACAGTTGAAGGGATCCAAGGGAGAAAGGAGAGCTGTATTAGTTGTAAGGGCAACTCACAATAAAATCCACTCTGTACTGTCAACTGGCTTCTGGGATGTCCCCACAGGGCCTTTTCCATCCAGTAGGGGTCAGCAACTAAGGACCCACCTGGAAAGTCCTTCCTCTAGTTCATTTCTCACTCACCGTCGTTTCTTACTCAAGTGAGTTGGATCGTATCCTAACCTGGCCAATATGATTTGGCTGTGGTTTCAGCACAAACTGCTGAAGGGGAAAAGATCCTGGCCAGTCACAGAGTTGTATAGCCAGGAGGGCCTTGAAAACTTACCTTGTTTTATATCAAAGTAAAGTGCACGATTAGTAAGTTAGTTGCTTTGTCCAAGGCCACCAGAAGGTACCATCGCAGGGCTCCTCAGGTCAGTTCAAGTGCACACTTGGCTGCAAGGCCATAAGAACCCAACAGGTTGGGAAATGTTTCCTAAGCAATAGCAGCAGCTTTGCACTGAGCTCCAATTTTCTAACCCAAAAAGCTATTTTTGAAGTGTGGTTCTGAGAAGGGCTGACTCATTGGAAAGAGGGAGTCACTGACTTACAGCTCATTTCTCTAAATTGGTGATGATTTTCTGTAGTTCTTAAAACCCTAGAATGATCATTATAAATATGAATGCACCCATATCTTTTCTACTTCTTATTTCTTTTAAAATAATAACACAGTTCTTACCTGGGTGTGATATACGGGCCTGTAATTCCAACACTCAGGGAGGCTGGACCAAGAGGATTTCAAGTTCAAACCTAACTTGGGCAACTTAGTGACTTAAAAGACCTGATGTTAAAATAAAAAGTAAAGAAGGGTTTGGGATGTAGTGAAGGCCATGGGTTCAATCCCAGTACCACAAAAACAAAACAAAAAGCAGATCTTTCTGCATTCCATAAGGACTGTAGTGTCTAACCCTGGCTGCCTCTTTAGACATTTGCAAAGTTAGTACCGAGGACAAGGGAGCCCTGTCAAGTGGTGAGACCTGGAGTCCAGCCCACACTCCTCTTGCCACGTGTGTGATTTGCCTGGGGCTGCACCTACGAGGACAGCCAGAAGCACCTTGAGTGACTGTTTCTAGAGACCTGTCTGGCCAAGAGCACCTGCCTGCTAGTTTGGTTGCACATCTTTCCTGATTCTGTACTTCCTCATTCTGGCCTCCTCTGAGCTTTCCCTGCCTTCTGGCTGTCACAAGGCCTGCACATGAGTGTTCTCTGCCTAATTCTCACCTCCTTCAAGTCTCAATGCAGACAGCCTTTCTCAGTCTCCCTGAACAGGCGCCACACCATATGCCTCTTTTTTACAGCTTTACACTCATTTCAAAGAACATTAAATGACTGTCTCTGGCCCCAGCTAAATCTGAAGACCCCAAGGACCTGAGTCATGACATTCTTAGCCTCCAGAGCTAGGACAGTGCCTGACTCAGAGTAGGTATTCAATGAATGCATGTGAAAGAACAACAAAAACAGTATGAAGCTAGCACATTTTCCGTGTTTAAACTCAGCCTGAGTTTTGTGGCAATGAGCTAAGTGAATTTTACCTTTTGTGGCAATGAGTCTTACCTTGAACAAGCCACTGCCACTTTCTTTGCAATCTAAATATTACTAGGGAAATAGTCTTTGTCCTTGTTCCTCACAGAGCCTGTGATTAGGAGGAAAGTAAATCTAAATTCTGATGTAACTGTCAGGGATACTTGTGAAATGACTGAAAGAGGCCAAATGGCACTGTGGCTGAAGGAGCAACCTCCTCACAGGCATAGGCTGGGGTAGGGAGGCAAGAACGGGGATGGGACAGAGGGAGACCCCTGTTCCTCCAGGAAACCTTCTTGTGCATTGGTTCCATGGCCAACCCTAACAGTCTTCTGTGGTAGTTTCACTTTGCCAGACACCCCTACCCAGTACTAGTGGGCCATGAGTGAATGACACATGCTTCTTGCTTTCCATATTCGGCTATATTGTTTTCTATCAGGAATCTGATTGAAGCTCTAAGTGACTTAGATGGGCCCAATGGCTGCCATGGAAACCCAGGCCCCAGGGCTGGAGATTTAACTCAAGTGGTAACATGCCAATCTTGGATGCACAAGGGCCCAAGTTCAATCCCCAGTACTGGAAAAAAGAGAGGGAGAGAGAAGAAACCCAGGCCTGGTCTGTGCAGTGCAGGGCTCTGCTGAATGCAGCTGAGGTCAGCATGACCCCAATTAAAATTCTTTCCCCTGAATTATGGCTTCCCACTAACCACCCATTCCCAATGCTGTTTTGTTCTACTCAAGCAATATAAGCAGTGCCCACTCCCTTATAGCCCCATCTGCCGCCATAATGTCAGATGTTTGGCAGTATTTTACTAGATGCCTTCAAAGCCCATGAGCTCCTATTCCCTTCTGGTAATTGTATTCAATCAATACTGGATGCACTTAGGGGCTTTTGTCTTTGCTGCCATCAGCAGCACTGATCATGTCCCAAGACTGAACTTCTCTCTAAGTCTCATTTCCTGTCTATCCTTTAATTTACCTTGTGCTGTAATGGCTCGCAGGAGGCCAAGCTCTACAGCAGAGGTTCTGGCAAAGTCCCCTTCCCCCAGCACCCTATAGCTTCTGTCCTGGCAAGAATTATTTCTGACTCTAAAATACAAATGTGAGTTTGGGACACAAATCAGTCTTGAGCAAATGTGACCATTGTCTCCTGAGCCTAAGGGTGATGGGGCGAAGGAGACTTCAGAGGAGTTAAAGTGTAGCAGAGGCCTGTCTCTTTTGTCATAGAGAGGTCAGTGTTACCTAACCTTGAGATGTTCCTAACCAGCTGAATTTAAAAAGGCCTATAGTTCTTGCTGCATGCTTGCTATGTACTTGGTATTGACTACATTCTGGCACCATCAAACTAAACACTCACATCCATAATCAAATGATTTACTGTCTTCGTAACCACTGGCACCTAAATGTATTCATAGCAAAATATACCTAATGAACCTTTCTGCTTTGTTTTACACTTATCAAGTTAATTGCATTTTTTTTTTATTTGACACAGGGTATTGCTATGTAGCCCAAACTGGCCTTGACCTTGTTATGTTGTAGCCAGGTTGCTCTCAGTATTGTGATCCTCCTGCCTCAGCCTCCCAAATACTGGAATTAAAGGTGCTTATTTTACTTTTAGTAATCAAGAGTTAGACCTGAATTAGAAGTCATAAGTCTAACACTGATCATAGCATTGGAACATCAAATAATAGTATAAGAGTTCGATTAGACTGTAGCAGATACTTTTTTTTAATTGAATTCTTTATTGGTACAATTTATATACATATCAATTTTTTTTTTTTTTTCTGAGACAGGGTCTCACTTTGTAGTTCAGGCTGGCCCTGAGCTCACTATGTAGCCCAGGCAAGCCGTCGCAAACTCAGCAATCCTCCTGTCTCTGCCTCTCGAGTGCTGGAATTACAGGCATGAGCCACCACGCCTGGCACTGTGGTATGTGGTATTGATTGCTGGTGGGCGTGAGTCACCACACCCAGCATTCTATGTGGTTACTGGGATCAAACTCAGGACCTTGTACTTGCGAGGCAGGCGCCAGAACCACTGAGCTAAATCTCCAGCCCACTTTTTGTTTTTTATTATGGAAACTTTGTAACATATACAGAGGTAGAGAGGTTAGTGTACTAAACCCTTGCACATACCTATCACTGCCTTGATTCATGATGTATAGTTGGATACTTCAAGGCTAGTCATACAACCAGAAAGGTTTTGAACAAATATGAGGGGATATTTACTTGTTTGCTTACTCTTCTAAATGGTTTCTGTAAGTTTTTAAAAAAGGAAGGCTATGGAGAATTATTGTCAGCAGCAAGTTCTTCCAGAGCAAAATGGGGGAAAAAAAGGGGCTGGGTGAGTGCTAAAGAGCTTGGTGACACTCATCTCCTTTCCCACAGTTTCCTGTTGCCTCACACTAACAGCCGACGTCTGTATTCTTCCCAAGACAGTAAGAAGCTGTACCAATGGGCTATGAAACAGATTAGCAGAAGTAGGAATCAAAGCCTTGGTTTTCTACTTTAGGAGGCCAGTGCCTTATCCATCAGGTGACTGGGGGCCCAGTTTTCTACTTTAAATGGACTGCTGGGCCACCAGGTGTCTCCATTAGTAAATGCTTACTAGGAGGGAAGGCAAGGGAATCCTCTGTCTACAGCAGATACTGGCAAAATAAGGGCCAGCCTCCAGGTTTTACCTAAAAACAGAGGCCTTGAAAACATTTCCTGAAACAGAAAGCAAAACTCATTCCAAGAGACAGAAGAGGGTCCAAGGGTGAGCATTCTGAACATGAGTGATAAAAGGTAGAATTCATTTGTCCAAAAAGAAAAATAAGAAGTTTCAGGGCCGGAGGGTTAGCTCAGTGGTTCTAGCGCCTGCCTCAAAAGCGCAAGGTCCTGAGTTCGATCCCTAGTGACCACGTACAATGCTGGGCGTGGAGACTCACACCCACCCGCAATCAATACCACATACCACAGTGCTGGGTGTGGTGGCTCACGCCTGTAATCCCAGCACTTGGGAGGCAGAGACAGGAGGATTGCTGAGTTCGAGGCTTGCCTGGACTACATAGTGAGCTCAGAGCCAGCCTGAACTACAAAGCAAGACCCTGTCTCAAAAAAAAATGAAGTTTCAACTATTGCTGCTTAATTTGGTATTAAGTAGATAAGGCAAGAACTGGATCTTGACCTCTTAGGACCACATTTCCTATACAGTTCTGTACTCCTAAATTGATTGACAGCTTCTGCTTTTGAAGAAAGGGGCCAGGCATCTAGAATAACTCATTTGTTTGCACACTTGGAGAAATGTGTAAATCCTCTCCTAGGGAAAGGAAACAAGCTACCAGGTGACAGTGGCAGGAAACACTGAATAAGAAATAAGAGCTAGCTGCGGTGACACAGACCAGTAATCCCAGCATTGAGGAGGTGAAGACAAGAAGATTGTGAGTTCAAGGCCAGTCTGAGTTACATCGTGAGACACAATACAAAACAAAATAAACAGTAGGAGTTTGAGGTGGGGAGAAGTCAAAAACAAGGTTAAATGTCAGAGGTTGACTGAATGAAGGATAATTTTCACCAAATGAACTGCTGACTAAACATGTGAGTATTAGTAAATGCTTTATATCTCTGGACTAAGGAGAAATGCAGGCCCCATCAGAAGATGTTTGCCAGCTTGGTACCTGCCCTGCATCAAGGGCAATTAAAGGGCTGTGGGAGGGCAGAGGAGATTGATTCTGGGAGGAGTGGGAGGCTTCGGGGAGCAGAGTTCCTGACTGGATCCTCAGGGCCTTGACCCTCTGGCACTGGATTGGGGCTCAGTACCTGTTTGTTCAACTGAATAGAAGATGTGGGTACGGTTAAATAAGATTTCAGAACGCTTTCTCCTGTCCACATACTCAATACCTCCAACCACTCCCAACACCTGTAAGTTTGGGAGTATGGAATCCTACAGGAGAGATCAGGTAAGTGAGGTATAAAAAGATGTGTGAGGGGGCCGGAGGGTTAGCTCAGTGGTTCCGGAGCCTGCCTTGCAAGCGCAAGGACCTGAGTTCGATCCCCGGTAACCACATATAATGCTGGGTGTGGAGACACACCCACCAACAATCAACACCGCATACTAAAATGCCAGGCGTGGTGGCTCACGCCTGTAATCCCAGCACTCGGGAGGTAGAGACAGGAGGATTGCTGAGTTCGCGGCGGCTTGCCTGGGCACTATAGTGAGCTCAGGGCCAGCCTGAACTGCAAAGCAAGACCCTGTCTCCAAAAAGCAAAAAAAAAAAAAAAAAGATGTGTGTTTACTTTGGTGTGTATTTCTGTAAATGTGCTGTACTTCTAAAAGTCTTGCTTTCAGCACTATCCTCCTGTCCCCCAGACTCTAAACCCGACGATGGTAGGGGTATAGTTGTCTTATTTTCTACTCTGTCTCCTAGCACAGTGTCTAAGAAGTTGGTAAGTGCTTCCTTCTCTTTGTTGAATGAAGAATGAATGATTGAAGCAACATAATTAAATGTAATGTTGTACAACAGGTGTTGAAATTGAATCATCTCAAAAAGATTTCCACTAGTTTTAGCATAAGCAGATTGCTATTCCTGCTATCTGCAAATGTCTTTTTTTTCTTTTCCCCCCTTTTGGTGGTATAGAGGATTGAATCCTGGGCCTTGAACTGAGCTACATCCTCAGCTCTTTCTTAAATTTTTTATTTTGAAACAGGATCTTGTTAAATTGTTGACTAGGGCAGGCTTGAACTTGAGATCCTCCTGCCTCTGCTTCCCAGGGTGCTGGGATTACAGATGTGTGCCACGATACGTGGCTTGCAAATGTCTTCATATTTTCCCTTCCACAACATCCCAGAGTCCTCTTGTCTTTTTTTTTTTTAATCCTTGCTGGATTTAACAGTATAAAGAACTGAATATTTCTTAATATCAAATGCTGACAATCACTAGTTCAGAACATATTCTGTAACCACATTCATTTTGAAAAGGATCACAGTAATGATTTTTCAGACCTACATTACAAACCTTCCAATACCCTTTGCCAACTTGAATAACTGAAAACCTAAAGTGGCAGCTGCAGATCTCACTTTCCCCTCCTTTAGCACCTTCAGGGACCCAGCTATCAAGCCATATGTTAATTTCATTAGCAAGAAAACCTGCAATCATTCAGTCCGCATCTACCTTGCTCTGTCTTAATATATACACTGGGGACCAGTTGTGCTTTTCTGTCTACAGAAGCAGCGGGGGCATTTACGTGTGGTAGATCTGCATAGTTGATGATTCTGAGGCCACCTACCAGAAAATGGGACTTCTGATGGCAGGAAGGGAGGTTGGAGAATAAGATATGAGCTGAGTGTTCAGTTAAATTTCATTTAGCTATAGACGCTGGGTGTGGAAGCCTAAACCCTGGGAGGCTAAGGAAGAGGATCATAATTTCAAGTCCAGCCCAGGCAACTTAGTGACTTAGTAAGTTCTTGTCTCAAAATAAAAATTAAAAATGGCTGGGGTTGCAGCTCAGTGTAAAGGCCCTCAGTTAAGTCCCTAGTACTCTCCCCTATATACACACAAAAGAGCCTTAGAAAATTTGCAATATGAAAGGAAAGGAGAGGAGGACAGGGAACAGAGGCATAAAAACAATTAAGGTGTGATATGTCCATGTACCAACATGTAATCATTTTATACTGCAAATATGTACTAATAAAAATAAAAATTAAAAAAAGGTCAATGCCAAGGCCAATCAATAAATGGGCATATGAACTGAATAGAAGCTTTTTAAAAAATCCTAATGGTGCCAGGTGTGGTGGCTCATGCCTGTAATCCCAGCACTCGGGAGGTAGAGACAGGAGGATTGCTGAGTTCAAGGCTTGCCTGGGCTACATAGTGAGCTCAGAGCCAGCCTGAACTACAAAGCAAGACCCTGGCTCAAAAAAAAAAAAAAAAATCCTAATGGTCAACAAATACACAAAAAATTTTTAAAATCTTTAGCTTTTAGAGAAATGCAAATCAAAAATTACACTGAGATTACATCTGGGCTCAGTCACAATGGGTATCAGCAAGAATATGAAAACTAATAAATGTAGGTAAAGATGTAGGAGAAAAAGAACCTTCTACACTGCTGAAGGTAAAGTAGATTAGTAGAGCCAGTCTGGAAATCAGTATGGTGTCTCCTCAAAACACTAAAAATAGAGCTACCATATGACCCAGGTAGACCACTCCTTGACAGACACCAAAAGGGACGAAGGTTGGCATACTCTAGGGATACCTGCCCACCTGTGTTTACCATGGCACAATTCACAAGAGCCAAGACTGGGAAGCAGTCTATGTGGCTGGCAATAGATACATGAGTGAAGAAAACATGTTATATATATGCAGTAGAGAGTCTGTCAACAAGAAAGAAAAAAATCATGCCATTTTTCAGGAAAACTGATGGAACTGGAGATCTTCCCACTCAATGAAGTATGTAGAACCTAAAAAATAAAAGACATGAAATAAAAGGGAGACTACAAGTACATAAGAGGAAGAGATTAAGGAAAAGAAGATGGAATGTAAAAGAGAGTAAGGAGGGATGGATTTGATCAAGATACGTTCATCTGTGAAAATACCATGTTGAAATGCAATATTTTGTAAGATGAGTAGTCATAAAATGTATTTTTAAAATATTTGCAACATGGTTTAATTAAAAAACGATTTCACTTCCCTGCAATGAACCAAGCTACCATTAGCATCTTTGATTCCAATTAACCACATGACATCAAGACTTTGTACTTTTTTAAGTTAGGAGACTCAATAGGATCAATAGTTTTCAACTTCAGTGGTGGGTATGTATCTCACTTGGGGAATTAGTGGTAGGAAAACAACAGATTCCTAGACCTAGCCAAAAACAATACATTAGAATTCCTGAGGGTGACAGTGGGAGATATAAGTATATTTATTTTTGTCAGAGTTTCTTTTGAGCCACCTGAGACAGGTGCTTCTCAAATTCTTATGTGCCTACCTATCTTCAAAGATGCTTGTTAAAATG
>PVIC010018014.1:0-32012 GCA_004025085.1 Thryonomys swinderianus
CTGTCAGGATATTTTTCATGAAGAAATGCCAAATCTATTTCTTCTAAAGTCACTTTTTTTGAGAGAGAGAGAGGGTCTTGCTTTGTAGTTCAGGCTGGCACTGAGCTCACTATGTAGCCAGGCAAGCCTGGAACTCAGCAATCCTCCTGTCTCTGCCTCCAGAGTGCTGGGATGACAGGCGTGAGCCACCATGCTCGGCCTTGTGGTATGTGATACTGACTGCTGGTGGGTGATATTGTTTTATGTGGTTACTGGGGATCGAACCAGGGACCTTGTGCTTGCTAGGCAGGCACCAGAACCACTGAGCTAAATCTTCAGGCCCCAAAGTCACTTTTTGGAAACATCATTTCCCTAGCCATTTAGAAATTCTGGTCATCCCCCAGTCCATTTGAAACTACTTTAAAAATGCTCTCAGAACAAAACAGAAATTTATAGTTACCTCTGATACCAAACTGAGAGATGGAGAGAGGAAAACAAAATCTTTGACTCATTTTTTCCCAGATGGAAACCAGAGCTTCCGAGTTCTCTAAGTAACCTGGTGTGATGGAAAGGCCCAAACTCAGAACCGAGAAACTTGGTATCTAGGACTAACTCTACCCTAACTTGCTGTTGACAAGATACTGATACCTCCCTTCCCCCAACCCAGTCTGATTTCACTTCTGAGGAAAGCACATGGATGCAACTGTCTGTAGGCCACTGGGGGAGGGAAAGCTGGAGGGGGTATTAGGAAAGCCCAGCAGAGCTACACAGGGCATCGCTGGAATGAAGAAATGGTGAACCGGGGGCAGTATCACCTGGCCCTGGATGGCTGAGTCAGAAGGACAAGCCCAAGCAGTTCAGTTCTGTGGGTTGGAATTCTCTTTTTGGAGGTCTTGGGTTGCCAAGAATGATTAGTGTCTTAGTCCATTTTCTGTTGCTATAATTGAATACTGCAGGCTGGGTAATTTAAAAAGAATAAAGGCTTAGCTAACACTTAGTTCTGAAAGCCCAAGAGCATAATGGTGGCATTTGCTTGGTATCTGACGAGGGCAGTTCATCCCTAGACATCCTCTTCATCATAACCCCAGCCCTCAGATGCTGTCCCGATTCTTTCATGGGGACAGCTTCTCACTTCCCTGCTTGCTCCCACAGGTGTACTTGCTCCAGTTCCTCCTGCTCTAAAGATGAAAGGTCTGTGGCCACTATGTAGCTATCTGCTAGGCACGGTCCACATGACCCCACAGACAAGTGCTGCACTGGTAGCCAGTATCTAGTTCAGTACCCGCCTGCCCACTGTGTAGACTTCCCATACGGCATTTGATGACCTTGCCTACATCTACCACTGCTTCTGTGACCACTCAGCTGTGATCCAGGTCTCCTGCTCTGACACCAGCCCTCAGATCCTCATGGGATTCTACATTGCTGTGGTGGTATCCTATCTACCAAAATATACCTTTTCTCTTTATAAATTAATTACTTCCAAGAATTTTGTTATAGTAACAGAAAGTTGATTGATATGGCACCTACTACTCATTCATTGCCATAGCTAATGTGGCCACTAGAGCTGACCTGCTGAGAATGGTGTTCGCCATTCTCACAGCTGTGCTCAACTTTATCATCTACATGCTGAGGCGCAAGGATGTCAAAGCGGCCATGAACAAAATGGCATGTCTCCAGGACACAGAACATTTGGAGGCCCCTTGATCTTTAGATGTAGCTAATTCTGCTCCAGGATACCAACTAACTAAAGAGAGAGAAGCCAACAAAAGATTTTTTGGCAAATAATAATTGAATACATTTATGGAGTAGAGTGACATTTCAAAACAGTTAGAAAATGTGTAATCAGGGCAATTAACATATTAATCACTACAAACATTTATCATTTCTTTGTGTTAGAACATTCAACATCTCTTAGTAGCTATTTAGAAATATGCATTGAATTGTCAACAATAATTATACTACTGTGCTATACAACATTACAATTTAGTTTTCCTTTCCAAATGCACTCCTGGACCTGCAAGCCATCCACTGTCACTCTCCTTCCTCAAAAGTTTTTTGAATGAGTTACAGCAGGACCAAAAATATACCAATAAGACTTACATATTTATTAACTGTAGGTTAGGGTTAATAAATAAACTGTTTTGTGGAAAGAAAAATTAGATAAAATATAAGGATAATTTCCTTGAAAACATCAAGAAACAATATAATAAGGCTAGAGTCATAAGATAAGAGTGCAGATTGATAAGTTATTAAGGTATAGACATATGGACCAAGTAAAAAGAATACATAACCCAGGAGAAACTCTTCAATAAAGAGATAAATGATATGCAGGAATGACACTGTAGATCACTATGAAAAGTGGACCTTATGTATTGGACTGTCTGGTTATCCACATGTCAAAAACTGGAATTTGCTATTTGAGCTCAAGGAAACACCAAAACCAATCTCATTAAACAGCTGAAGATATAAGTCAATACTATAAAACTGTATCGGTAATTCAATTTTGCTTGTTTTGATCTTGGGGTGGGAAATATTTCTTAAACAGGATTTAAAAGCTCTAAATCTAGAGAAAGAATAGATAACAATGACAGCTTTATAGAGTCTCCAAACAACAAGAAGAGACAGGGTACAGACTGAGAGAGGTTATTTGCGATGCACGCAGCCAACTAAAGGATTCAGGACTCAGAGCCAGCATATTTACTAACTTCAAATCAATGAAAAGAGATAGGTCATTAGAGAAAGGAGGAAAATGTTTTGAAAAAAAGAATATACAGATACCCAATAAATATAAAAAATAGTGTCAACCTCTTTAGCAATAGAAATGCAAATTACAACAACAAACAGACACAACTAGTCACCGATGGGCTAAAATGGGAAAGTCTGACAATACCAAGGCAACAGGAGCACTCACACATTGATAGGAGTGTTTGCTGGTGCAGCTACTTTGGGAAACACTTTATATTATGGAATTGAAGACAGTCCAGACAATCCTCTACAATCCAGCACAACAGCATTTCTTTAATTTGTGAAATGTTCAGAAAAGGTACCACTATACACCAATGAAAACTAAAGAAATTACATATATCTGAAAGAGTAAGGAGGGCTCTCATACGATGTTGAGCAAAGGAATTAAGTCAATGGCTGGAGATTTAGCTCAGTGATTCCGGTGCCTGCCTAGCAAGCGCAAGGTCCCTGGTTGGATCCTGGGTAACCACATACAACAATACCGGGTGTGGTGACTCATGCCCACCAGCAATCAGTGCCACAGACCACAGTGCTGGGCATGGTGACTTAAGTCTGTAATCCCTGTAACTGCAGCACTGGTACAAATTCTCAATGTCCATTGTGATCATGATATGTATATAAAATGCACCAATAAAATCAATTTAAAAAATAAAATTAAATGATAAAGCCAATGCAACATGTGAGAAGTTACGGGAAATAATGAAAGCAGTTTAAAGAAGGAAGTTTGTATCTGGGAGTGCCTACATCAGAGAAACACAGCAAGCCCAAATAAATAACCTAATGATGTATGTAAGGGAAACAAGAGCAATTCAAATCCAGAGCTTGTGTAATAAGGAAATTATAAAGATCAGAGTAGATCAATGAAAGGCAGACTTAAAAACTACAAAGTATCAATGACATGAAGAACTGGTTCTTTGAAAGAATAAAACAATATAGACAAACCCTTAGCCAGTGTGTGTTGACAAGGGCAATTTGTCAACTGTCAATCCACAAATAAGCCACTACACACCCGAGAAAGTTTAAGAAATATTTATATTTTGGAATTAGGGAAAAAGTACAGAGACAGAAAAAGTAGTTCCACTTTACCACTCAAGGTGTCATCACCGGAAAAACGCAGCATGACCACTGAGCGGAATATTGGGAACAATCAGAAAGGACAAATGAGAAGTTCCACCTTTACCATTCAGCATGTTATCACTGGGAAAACACCACGGGAACAGCATTACTGTTGACAAATGGCGGAAGATCAGAATAGTCTCTCGTTGGGCCGGGGCGGGGGTCCTTAGCTTCTTCACCCCCTATGTATTCTTACTGCAGACAGAAGTGGCACCAAACCAAAGGCAGACGTGGTCATTGTAACTGGATGTGTATGTTCACAGCTTTGGCCAGAAGCTAGGGCTGGAGAAATTTCCAGCGTCCTTGATAATAACAAACTCTGCTTCCATCCTCCCCAGTGAGGATGAAGGCTGTGTTCTTTGGGCCTGTATTCCTGGGGAAGGGGCCAACTTGTCCCAGGGAGCGTGAAGCCGACACCTCTGGTGCCGAGAACTATCTACACCCAGGTTTGTTGCCCTAAAACTCTGGACAAGGTCTGTTGTCCTAGCATGCTTAGCACAGAGGTTTTGCTGTACAAGTCTGTTAACTCTTTCTTTTACCTTTCTCCTTCACAGACATATCAAAAAAAGGAAAGAAAAGGCCAAAATTAATGCAACTAGAAATGAAAAAGATTAAAATCACAGTGGTCACTGCTGAAATCTAAAAGATTAACTTTTCTTTTCAAATAGTTTATTAAACTGATATGAGACTGACAGACTGGAGGGAAACATTGGCACATGTGTGGGCACACACACACACACACACACACACACACACACACCAATAAGCCATACAACATCAGCTGTTTAACATTATCATTGATGTTTGATGGTTTCACCAGTTCCCCGGTGAGAAGCAAAAAGGTAACATCAAATAACACTCCATATTATTTGTATTTTGTTTATATATAGATATATTCGCTATTAGTTTCTGTAGATCACTCTTCTTCAATTAAGTCAATTTTACTACAAAGGCTGAGGTTAACAGAGAGCCTTCAGATACTATTAAAGACAAAGTCTACAGATTTGTAAAATTCCCCTGGAAGAAGCGATCCTTGGGTTGCCCACTTTCCGGGTTCCCCCTCTGTCTCTCTTAGGCAGAAGCTTTCTCTCGCAATAAAACTTTCCTGCTCAAACCCCCATCATTCCTAAAATTCCTTCTTTGGTTTTTAGAGAGCACGAACTCGCATGTCAGCTGGGGAGCTAGGCCTTGCTCTCCTGCGTCAGAAGCATCACAGATGTCCCTCAGTGGATGACTAGATAAGCAGATTGTGGTATACACATACAATGAAGCATCATTCAGCCAGAAAAAGATATTGATATATGCTACAATGTGGAGGAACCCATGTGCGTAAAAACCATGTGCATACAGTATCTGTGAGTCAGAGAGTGGGCCTAGGGAGGAACATTCAAGATCTAGGAGGAGAGCTTCCTGTGAGGTGGCAAAACCCATAACAGTAGGAGGCATGGAGATGTTTAATGAGGCATCTGTCACTCAAATTCCCTTCAGCTGGAAGTGTTGCGTATTTTATCCTAGTGATAAAGTGATTATGGCATCAGGAGAATAAAAGTGTTTCTTTGTAGAAACTAACATTCCTGCTAAATCCTGCCAAGGATTTAGCAATCCCATGGTTTTGGGATGGCTCTTGTTCACACCCTGTTTCCTTTTAAGTATGATGACTGCTTGGTTCAGAAATTCTACTTCTAAGGGTCTGTCTATTTCAGAGAAATATTTGACCACCTGTACTCCTAAAGGAATATTACAAATATATGAGTTAAAATATTGTCTGTAATACCAATAATTGGATACAAGTTAAATGTCCATAACAGGTAATTATTAAAGTATGTCATAGCCATACTATTAAATATCAAACATTACACCAAAACAATCAGTAGATCAGACATTATTAAGTTAAACTATGTTATACAAGTACAAAGTACTAGTAATTTAGTTTATATTAAAAGAAACACAAAACTACAAGCAACAACAAAAATGCTTAGAAAAGTCTGGAAGAAACATACCGAATCAGAAATACTGATTGGGGAGGAGAAATTTGGGTAAGGGTCGGTGTGAAGAAAATTTCCACTTTTTATTCCCTGTATTGATTAAAATATTTTACAGTGAGAATTCACTTAGTACTGGTGAAAGTTGAAAAAAGATCTACATTAGTGAAAGGGTGACAGAGTCAGAAAGAGAGCACTGGAGCGAAAGGAGAAAATGAGAAACACCAAGGGAGGAAGACTCTCTGGCTTTTGCCTTTGTCTTGCCACCAAACCTGGCATGTTTTTCAGTGCTCACCAGCAGTCATTCCACCCATGTGAGAGGGTTTTTTAAAAAAAAATTGAATTGTTTATTGGTACATTTTATATACAGCTCACAATCACACATAACATTGGGGAATTTGTACCACTACGTGACACAAGTTAATTCTCATTTTTACCCAACCCAAATGCCCATTAACTGGAGACTGGATAAAGAAGATGTAGTTTTTTAATAAAATGGAGTATTACTCTGCCATAAAGAATGACAAGTTTCATTCATTTATGTGCAAATGGATACACCTGGAGGACACACTAGTGAGTGAAATGAATAGATCACAGATACACAAATCCTGGATCTTTTCTGTGGTATGAGAACCTGTAGATGTAAATGAGTTCTAGAATGTATGATAGTTTTTGTAAAATAGGAAATATCCAATGGGCAGGTAGGGATGTGGGTAAAAAGAGGGTTTTAATATTTTGGCACATTAAAACAATCACTGTCACCTGTTGACACTCTAGTAAATGACAGACCCTAGACTAAATACCTAACCCTGCCCAGGGACCCTGTGACACAGGTAGCATTTCTATATCCTTTTTACAAGTAGCAAAAACGAACACTCAGTGAGACTCAGGTCTCTCAGACCACGTACTGCTGAACTGCTGAACCAGAATCGGAGCTTTGGTGCAAACCCCAGCTCTACCTCTGTCGCTCATAAGGCTTTGGGTGAGACCCTTCACTTCTCTAGAACTTAATTTCCTAAAATGTAAAGTAGTAGGAACAATCTTGACTCTTGCTCTCCCTGGAGGCCAGCTGAGCAAACAAGGGCAAAACTGATTCACTGGTGATAAGGCTCTAGGGCCCGTGAGACTTGTTAAGGATGATGTTTTCATTTTCCGCCAAGCCAGGGGCCAAGCCTCCCACTCCATCCTAGGAAGTTGTTCCCAGATGGCTGACAGATAGATCTGTGGTCCCATTGGAAAGCTAGCTTGATGGGAACGGCTCCTTTAGGCCGGGCCATTGGGAGGTGCCTGCGATTTTAATGGGCCATAGCTCACACTCACCCCGCCCTTCCTACTAAGGCCAATGTGATTCCACAGAAGACACCTGGGTGGACCAGGCTGGCAAGTGAGCTGGCTGGGGCTGGAGTGTGCAGAAGCAGGTAAAGGCTGGCTGGGATGCAGGCTTGAGGGAGGCATGGCACAGGCCCGGGGAGCACATTATTTGATGTGTGGCTGTCAGGGCACCAGGATCCATGCCCATTGTGCATATAGTACATGTGAGTCAGAGAGTGGGGCCAGGGATGAATGTTACAGATCTCAGAGAAGAGTTTCCTGGGAGGAGGCAAAGCCCGTAACAGTAAGAGACATGGACATGTTTAATGAGGCATCTGTCACCTCTATGAAAGTCACAGCTGGAGGATCTGCCATTCAGAAAGAAAGTAGAAAATGGTGGTGCCAGGATGGAAAGCAGCTCTTTCTACCTCCAAAGTAGACCTATGTTCTGTATTTCGTACATGCCCTGTTCCTTTCCCATAGGAAAAACACAGGGAACATCATGATGGACTGCACGGGTATGGGGGCTGTAGTGAGACACACTGGCAAATTTAGGACAACAGCTCCAGCTTTGGGGACCTGAGAAAAAGGAGAGGTGTTTCTCCCCCTCTTTAAGGGCCTGGGTCCTGAGACATCCATTTCTGAGCTCCTCCCTTGGCCAGACACAGAGAGGATGCACAAAAACGTCTATCCCCCTGGAGGAGATCACCTTTTCTAAAGCCCCTATTTTATGTATGTGAGAAACTGAGGTTCAGAGATCCAAAGTCATCCAAGAGAGCAGCAAGTCTGGTCCAGGAGCCAGGACTCTCAGTTACCATGCGGGGCTCAGACCTTTGCAGCAGACAGTCTGCAAAAATAACTTCTGCTCTCAACTCTCAGTAGCAAGGGACTTGGATGAGGGCCTATCCTTCTCTGACCCTCAATTTCTTTGTCAGAGGGGCCTAACCAGCCTCAGCAAGGCTGTGTGATGATAGGAGATGAGGTACGTAAAGTACAGTGGCAGTGTGGACATCTAGTCCTCTTTCTGTCCTCTCTGTCCTCCCTCTGGCATGGTGACTGACTCTTACACAATCCTAACAGGAAAATCCTACCAAAGTATAGTTCCTTCACAATATTGCTAGCGGTCTCACATAACAGAAACACCCTTATAATATGTAATTCAAAATGAAATCACTTTTCTAAACCACAAAATAAAGGTAAGGCAATGCAGAAAGTTCTGATTTTTACCAGGATGCTCTATCAATGCTTTGTAAAAATGTCAAGTAGTGAATTCTTTCAAAACTTTTTTTGGTATTTCTACCTATGGTATGCTATGTACGTGCTTTGTCTGTAGCACACAGGTCTTCTCTGCCAGCACAAAAGTTTAGGGAAATGTAGAGTTTGAGAGCCTTGTGAGATATCACTAAGATCTCTACTGATGGGTCCATCTTGAGATCCTAAAACAAGGGGCAGCCCAGGTCCACGGTGGGGTTATTCCTGGCTCTAAGGTTGATGATCCAACTTTTCTGATAGTCTAGGTCTAATTCTCTCACCCACTTACTCTGTGATGTTGGGAAAATCTCAGCCCTTTCTGAGCCTCCCTTCTGCATCCCTACCTATGTAATAAAGGGATTAGACTAAAACGACACAATTACTAAGGCCTCTTTCTTTCCTACTTATGATTCTTCAGCAGAATGAGGCAAAGTCGAGAGAGCAGCCTTTCTTGCTCCTGTCTCTGCAGCAAGCTCCCAGGAAGGGTGGTAGTGCGTTATTAGACAGAAGCAATCACCCCCACTACCGACTGCCTTGAAAGTGCTCCCGATCTGGTGGAGCTGTAGGTACATAAATAGATCAGGACAATCCAGTGTGATCATCATGATGACAAAAGGAACGCCCTTGGGGCTTCGAAAGCCCAGAAAAGAGGCCGGGAGCCTGCCCAAACCTGCAAAATCCTTCTGGAGGGGTAATATTTGAGCTGTATTTGGCAGATTCACAAGGCAAGAGCAAGGCGTTGCCCTTGGCCGGGGAATGGAGAAATAAGGCCGCAAGAAAACACTGTGAATGTCAGGCTGTAGGATCTTCTTCCCCCAAGAAAACCGCGAACAATAGGTGGGATCTGGGACATGGCTGTGAATTTGTTGGTTGACCTTGAAAAGATACTTTCTATTTCTGGACTTTAGATTCCGCATCTGTCTCTTCTTCTGTCTCATAACGTGAGTCAGGAGATGGGGAGAAGGGTACATTTAGACTCTGTTCTGTGTTTCTACCCTTTAATTCCCTACTCACTCTTACTAGGTGACATTCAATGCAGCACTTTTGTGAGCTGCTTGGGTAAATGTCGCTTGCATCTCCTTGGGTGATAGAAACCAAGGCGACAGGCTTGGCTTCTTGCCAGTCTTTGTCTCTGTAGGTAATCTCTGTACTGATTTATGATGCCATAGATTACTTTGGTCTATCAGTTAACGTCAATGCAATCACACAGCATGTTTGCTTTAAATCTTTCCAGAATTAATTTTAGATATTTATTGTTAATTTGTTTTTCAGATCTCTGATCCTGTCTTCCACTGTTTTGCTTGCTATTTTATCCATGCAGTGAGTTCATCATTTTAAATATTTTATATTTTAGTTCTAAAATCTTTGCTTGATATGTTTAATAGATTATAGTTTTCTGTTGAAATTCTCTATTTTTAATCAATTCTGCCCCACTTGGCTTTATTTTAACATATAAACATAAGTATATTTAAGTCCTTGTTTACTAACTTAGGTATTGGGATAATCTGTCAACTTTTTTTTTTTTTTTTTTTTTTTTTTTTTTTTTTTTTTTTTTTTTTTTTTTTTGAGACAGGGTCTTGCTTTGTAGTTCAGGCTGGCCCTGAGCTCACTATGTAGCCCTGGCAAGCCTGGAACTCAGCAATCCTCCTGCCTCTGCCACCCGAGTGCTGGGATTATAGGCGTGAGCCACCACGCCCAGCACTGTGGTATGTGGTATTGATTGCTGGTGGGCGTGAGTCACCATGCCCAGCATTGTATGTGGTTCCTGGGGATCGAACTCAGGACCTTGCTCTTGTGAGGCAGGCACCAGAACCACCGAACTAAATCTCCAGCCCCAATCTGTCAACTTTCATAGCATTTTTCCCTCTTGGTTGTTAGTCACAGTTTCCTGCCTTTTTCATATCTAGCCAGTTTTATTGTGGACTGAACATTATTTGTAATAGATTCATAGAGCCTTCAATGGCATCTGTCACCCATTATATTCTCCTTTTTCTTTGTTAGGCAGGCAGAATAAAAGGCTGATCACCTTTCCGGTGTAGCAGAGTTTATTTTAACTTTAGTTTGTCCTGTTCCTAAGGTCCAGCCCTGTCGGGTTTTGGCTTGATAACCTTTTGGTTTCTGTCTCCTCAGCCCTGAAAGATCATGAGTGATTTGCTTCTTCCTTTTGGAGGGTTTCAGTAAGCTGTTCAACTGCCCCTCTACCCCTCCCCTTGAGGCACACCCCCACACAATCCTTTTCACCATCACGGTAACACGAGGACACATGGGAGGGCACAGAAAACCGGCGAAGGCAAGGTACACCCAGCCACCCCGCTCAGCCCGGAACCTCCCACGAGCCCACCTCCGCCGCCTGCTCCCGCGGTCAAAGAGCCTGATGACCAAAGCACAGTACCCAGACTGAGGAGAGTCCCCACATCCGGGCAGACACAGGCGAGCCCTCGGGTTGACCCCAAGAGCGACTGAGTCTTGGTGCATTGGGGCTGCATCTTGTAAACCTAACTAGGGGCGTCATGGAAGGAGCATGCTCAGAACCCCGGAACTTTACATAAGACAGAGCTGTCCATTACGCTCCCGTGGGACCCAAGCCCTCCTCGTCACGTGAGGAGCAGAGCGAGGGGTCACCGGGAAGCCGCACCGCTCAGGGAGCCTCGGAGCTGCACCATCTTCCGCGGGCACCCACTTGGCTTCCCTGCCAATGCTTCTGCTTTTACTAAGCTTCTTCTTTTCCAGTCTATTTCAAGGGCTCACTTCCAGTTCTCTGTCGCCAACACTAAGAACCTGGAACAGAGGGCCTGACATATTCTGAAACATTCACAATGGGATCGTGGGAGACTTCACTTTTTTAGGAATCCTCAGCCTAACTCTTCAATCTCTATTTCATAGCCTCAGGATTCAGAAGACATTCTGTGGGAGAAAACTCTTCATCAACTTAAAGTGTCTTAAAACCTGAAAGCTATTTTGCAAATCCATTTTGGTGGACGGAAGACTTGCTGGGTTCTCTCTCAGTCAGGTCCTTCTGCCTGATCCAAGTACAGGCCACACAGGACTCCCCAGGGCAGATGCTCCCAGAGAGGAAAAGTGCCAGTGACCGTTAGGTCACTTTGCAGAGAGCCCCAAACCGTACAATTTCCCTTCATCCCTTCCTTAGTGCACTTCTGTTTCTCCAAGCTTTTGAAAAAATGTGACTTGTGTAATTCATTCAGGCTTTCCTAGCTGTTTCGGTGGAAGCACTGGGTGACCATGGCCTGTTACATCACATTCAGGAGCAGAAGATCAGACATTCAGCCTAAAAGGAGTCAGGAAGAGCCAAGACTCAAGGATACAAGAGGGGGGGGGTTTAATACACACGTGAGCAGCAGTATATGAAAGAGAACCATGGAGCCAGCAACCCTTTCCAAGACATGTGCTGGAAGTTCGAGTGAGTGCAAAAATGGACAAAACTGGGCCGGAGGATTAGCTCAGTGGTTCTGGCACCTGCCTCGCAAGCGCAAGGTCCTGAGTTCGATCCCCGGTGACCACATAAAATGCTGGGCGTGGAGGCACACCCACCAACAATCAACACCGCATACCACAATGCCAGACGTGGTGGCTCACGCCTGTAATCCCAGCACTCGGGAGGCAGAGACAGGAGGATTGCTGAGTTCGCGGCGGCTTGCCTGGGCACCATAGTGAGCTCAGGGCCAGCCTGAACTACAAAGCGAGACCCTGTCTCCAAAAAAAAAAAAAAAGAAAAAAAAATGGACAAAACTTAAGGGCTTTATTTAAGGGCTCTGAAAACCCAGGCCATGCATCCTAGAACCTGGGACATCTTTCCATAGCATTTCACAATACTAATTCAGTAGTCAACTGTTTTAATATGATCTCTCAGTAAAATGTAAACTCTAGGAAACAAGAATTTTGCCTTTTCCTTCACTTTCATCACAATCACTAAACACAGCATAAGACCTCCCACTTAATAGGTTCTTAACAGATAAATATGTGCAAAACTTTGGGTTTATGAGGAGAACTAAATAACACAGACTACTTACTACCAATCTTCTAGAATTGGTTGTAAATAATTATGCTTATACTAACTATAAACATTATAGAATTTTTACTCCTTTTGTTTCTATGGTTTGCAGACTCTCCTGGTGTCCAAATATTCTAGCTACCCATCTCTTCGAAGTCTAGCTCTGCTTCACTATGGAGGAAACAACCTGTAATGGATCAGTAAATGGCTCGCCCATCTTCTACCTTGTGGGGATACCTTCCCTTCCAGAGACTTTCTTCTTTCCTGTGTTTTTTATTTTCCTCCTCTTCTACATGCTCATCCTTGCAGGTAACACCCTCATCCTGGTGGCCGTGGTGTCAGAGCCCAGCCTCCACAAGCCCATGTACTTCTTTCTGATCAATCTCTCAGCCCTGGACATCCTTTTCACCACAACCACTGTCCCCAAGATGCTCTCTTTGTTCCTGCTTGGGGACCACTTCCTCAGGTTTCCTTCATGCTTATTGCAGATGTACCTCTTTCAAAGCTTTACGTGCTCAGAAGCCTTCATCCTGGTGGTCATGGCCTATGACCGCTATGTGGCCATCTGCCGCCCACTGCACTACCCTGTCCACATGACCCCACAGACCAATGCTGCACTGGCAGCCAGTGCCTGGCTCACCGCCCTCCTCCTGCCCATCCCAGCAGTGGTGCAGACATCTCAGATGACATATAACAACATTGCCTACATCTACCACTGCTTCTGTGACCACTTAGCTTTGGTCCAGGCTTCCTGCTCTGACACCAGACCCCAGATCCTCATGGGCTTCTGCATTGCCATGGTGGTGTCCTTCCTTCCCCTTTTCCTGGTGCTTCTCTCATATGCCCACATTCTGGCCTCAGTGCTTCGCATCAACTCCCAGGAAGGGCGGTCAAAGGCCTTCTCCACCTGCAGCTCACACCTGCTGGTGGTGGGCACCTACTACTCATCCATTGCCATAGCCTATGTGGCCTACATAGCTGACCTGCCCCTGGACTTCCACATTATGGGCAATGTAGCCTATGCTATCCTTACGCCAATCCTCAACCCTCTCATTTACACCCTGAGAAACAAGGATGTCAAGGCAGGCATTGCCAAAATCATGTATCTCAAGACTCAGGGTGTGACAGGTACATCTGACTTTTAAATATAGCTCATTCTTCCCCCAGACACCAAATAAGAATGCTTAGCACAGGGTAGAAACAATACATATTGTTGAATGAATAAATTAATGAATATAAAATAATAAAATTCAGGCAGGTAGCTCTAACGGCGATTTTCATACTTTAGTGCAGCACTTTCCTCTTGCTACAATGGAATAATGTTAATGTTATTTTATTTTTTGTGGTGCAGAGGCTTGAAGCCAGTGCCCTGCCATGCTAGCCAACTCCTCTACTGCAAAGCTACAGCCCTAAAGTTAATTTTCATGCTATAGAAGTCTAGGTCATTCTATAAAAATTCTACTACTGAGTAATTCAACCAGTCTTTACTAAGGCAAAAAACCATATGCATAACACACATACAAAAACCCTTATAAACAAAGTCAAACAACAAATAAAAGGGTTATCACAGGAAAAAGATGAGTTCTTAAATATACAAACAACTGTCATACTTTAGAAGAAAAAGTAACATTTCAAAATAAAATGGCAAAATATTTGAGAAGACAAATTACCATTCAATCAGCTATCTAAAATGAGTACACATTTGTTATTATGTCATTTTTCTCGTGATGATGTTTGCAAAAATTTAATATTTTGACGGATATATGTGGAAAAAGTTGTCTCATGATTTGTTTTCAGGGATACTTTGGTATCTGCCTAATGCACATATGCTCTGACCCTTTGACTCAGCAATATTTCTTCTAGAAATCTAATTGAAAGATTCATTGGAAATCTTCCCTTAGGTTACTTGTTCATCGATCTGAAAAAGACCGAATAAGCCATAAAAATGTAGGATGCAACTATAAAGAGTAAAGGAGGAAATTCTTTACATACTGGACATGATGTTATTTCTATATGTTGCTTGACTTGATGTATTCTGTTATATGTTGTTGAATGTCAAGTAAAAATAGCAAGCTTTTTCATAACAGTGTTTTCAGAAGAAAAGAGATAATTTGCTTTAATATTTATGAAAAGAATACCCTGGCTACCTGTAAAGAGAGGCCAGGAGCAGGGTATGTGTGGGATTGGGTGTAAGTCTGGAAGCAAGACCAACTTAAATACACATCTGATTAGATGTAATTCTTTATATAGCAATGCCCGATGTCTATAGTGGAGGAGGTTATGCACGTGTGGAGATGGGGTAAATGGGAACTCTTTATCCTTTCCCACTTAATTCACCTGTACGTTCAAAACTGCTCTAAAAAGTAAAGTTTACTAATTTAAAGATAGTAATTATCAGGCAATTCTCAGAATATCCTTTAAGTTGTAATTTCCTCATGAGGGACTGAGGTTGTTGAAGACTACTACAGAAGAGATTTGTCTTGTCACATCACATCAGGGAGTAAATGATACAGACAGAATTTGTTAACCTAGGAATGGTGTTGCTGAGTGTATTTGTGTTTATATGTTTAGCTTAGTAAGAAACTGATTGACTCAAGTGGTACCGTGCCTACCTTGGAAGCACAAGGACCGGAGTTCAATCCCCAGTACCACAAAAAGAAAGAAAGAAAGAAAGAAAGAAAGAAAGAAAGAAAGAAAGAAAGAAAGAAAGAAAGAAAGAAAGAAAGAAAGAAAGAAAGAAAGAAAGAAAGAAAGAAAGAAAGAAAGAAAGAAAGAAAGAAAGAAAGAAAGAAAGAAAGAAAGAAAGAAAGAAAGAAAGAAGGAAAGAAAGAAAGAAAGAAAAAAGAAAGAAAGAAACTGATTGACTGTTTTCCAAAGTGGCTCTACTATTTTTGCATTCTCACCAGCAATAAATGGAGTTTCTGTTCTGTATACCCACCAGCAGTTAATATGTTCTTTTTGTTGTTCTTATTCTTTAATTTTAGCTGTTCTGATAGATATTAGTGGTATTCATTGTGACTGTAATTTCATTTAGTTAAATTATCTATGACTAATGATGTTGCTCATTTGCTCATTTTCCACCATATATCTTGTTTGATGAGGTCTGTTGAAATCTTATGGGTTATATAAGTACTATTGAATTTTAAGAGTGCATATTATTCTAGGTACAAGACCTTTATCAGATAGTTTCACAAGAAGCTTCTTCCAGTTAGCATTTGGTCTTTGTATTTTTTTACAGAATCTTTGGAAAATAAATGATTTTTATTTTGAGAGTCCAATTTAACATTTTTTCTTCCAGATTATGCAACTTAGTATATTAAGTACTCATCACCAAGCCAAAGATCAGGAAGATTTGATTCTATGAAAAACAGAAAGTTTCTAGAAATTCTGTTTTTTTTTCCATTTCTGTTTCATGGCAATCAATAACCTTGAGTTAACTTTTGGAGAAATTGTGAGGTTTAGGTTGAAACAAAATTCTTATGTGGATAACTGACTGTCTCAAAGCCCAAAACCGATTCCTTTTTAAACTGTCTTTACACTTTTGCCAAATATCAACTGACTATAGTTATATGCATCTGTTTGTGGCTTTTTGTCCTATTCCACTGATATATATGTCTGTTCTTTTATCAGTGCTACAGTGTCATGATGACTCTAACCTTATACTTAGCACTGAAATTGGGTAGTATGAATCCTCCAGCTTTGTTATTCTTTGGCTCTTATAGTTTCCTTGACATTTGTGTCACCTCTTGGAACCCCCTCTCTTGGATTTTGATTAGAATTATGTTGACTCTATAGACCAAATCTGGGAAATTTGCATTTTAACAATATAAGTTTTCCAATCCAAGAACTTGGTATATCTCTCCATTTAGTTCATTTTTTTTTTAGTTTTAAGTGAACAGATACCATATATATATATTTAGTTAGAATTATATCTAGGGACATTTTTCTATTAATCTATTAAGATTTTCTTTGTTTTGTTTTCTATTTCGAGAGATCTCACTATGTAACTCAGGCTGAGCTTGAACTGTCTATGGAGCCAAGGCTGGCTTCTAACTCAGGGTGATCCTTCTGCCTCAGCCACCTGCAGTCTCAGGTGTGCCTAAGGCTACAACACCCAGAAAGATTGTATATTTTTAATTGTTTCATTTTAAAACCCTGAACAAACTGCATTCCTTGAATGAATCTTGTTTGGTTGTGATGTATTATGTACCTTATTTTTACTGAGCTTGAGCTGTGGAAATTTGATTTAGAATTTTTGCATTGATGTTCATGAGTTATACTTGTCATAACATTCTTAGCCATAAGAGTTTTAGCTATTTTTTCTTGAGTGTATTTTGGTAGTTTCTGACTTTCAGGAAATTCATTCATGTGGGCCAAGAAACAAAACTCCAACAATATGCTCTACACAAGAAACACATTTAGTCCAAAAAGAGATTTGCAGACATGAATGATCAGATAAACACCAGTACAATTATAATTAAGGACCTCAATACCCCACTGGCACAAACAGATTAACTACACAAAGATCAGCAAAGAAATATCAGAGCTGAAGCATATCTTTGAACAAATGGATTTTATAGATATCTACAGTGTTCCACCAATAACAATGGAATGGTTTTTGAAGAAAGAAGCAGCCAACTATAGGTAGAGTCTTTTTTGATGAAATTTCCCATTTGGAAATATAGAGTTTAGTATTTGTACTCTTATGTTTTTCCAGGTTATTTTGTTTTTATCAACTGGTATTTCCAGCTCCTTGAAAAAGTGCCACATGTCAGACAACTTGTATCTCATCTCTCATAGTACTTAGCAAAATGCAAGGCCTGTCACAGTCAAAGTGCCTGATAAATGCTTGTTCTGTGAGCCAGATGGACCTGGTGTCAAGTCCTGCCTTTCACTCAGGATAGGATAGAAATATTTTAGAGATACAACTTTATCACTTTTTTTTGTATAGCTATCAGGTGCCAAATAAATGTTCACATTTGTTATAAAACAAAAAAGAATGCACCTCTTTCCAGCAGCACATGGGACTTTCTCCAAAGCAGACTACATACTAGCCCATAGAACATACTTAAGTAAATGCAAAACAACTCAAATTATCCCATACATATTTTCAGATCATATTGTAATGAAACTAAAAATCAATGGAAAGGAAACCACAAAAATTATGCAAACACATGGAAAAATTAAATAATATTCTCTTGAATAATCAAGGAAGAAATCAAACAATTCATAGAATTAAATAATAATGCCAGCACCACATATGAGCACCTATGGGAAACAATGACAGCAGTGCTAAGAGGGAAGTGAACAGCTGTGAATGATCACGTCACAAAAAAGGAATCCAAATCAATAGCTTGATGAAGCACCTCAGGGTCCTGGAAAACAAGAACAATCCAAAGTGAGTAAAAAGAAAGAAAATATAACAAAGATCGGAGCAAAACCAGGCATGGTGGTACACACCTGTAGTCCCAGCTCTGGGGAGCCTCGAGCAAGAGGATCACTGTGAGTTCAGGGACAGCCTGGGCTACATAGTGAGTTCAAGGCCAGCCTGAGTTACAAAGTGAGATCTGGTCTAAAAAAAAAAAAAGATGTTAGAGTAGAAGTCAATAAAATTGAGACAAAAAATACAATCAACGAATTAAGGAGCTATTTCTTTGAAAGAATAAACCCCTAGCCAAGCTTACAATAAAAGAAAGAAATATAAAAAGCAAGCAAGAAAGAAGAAAGAACCCATATGAATGCAATTAGATATGAAAAAGGTGACATCACAATGGACACTGCTGAAATCGAGAAGATTATTGGGGACCATTTTGAAAATCTGTATTCTAATAAATTGGAGAATTCAGAAGAAATGAATAGATTGCTACATACATATGAATTACCAAAAGTGAACCATGAAGATATAAAAACTCTGAACAATCCAATAAATAAAGTTGAACAAGTTAAAAAAAATCCTATCAACTAAAAGAAGCTCAAGATTCACTGCCAAATTCTACAAGAACTTTAGTGAACATCTAATGCCAATACTCCTTGTAGTTTTCAATGAAAATGAAAGGGAAAGAATACTCCCAGAGTCATTCCTGGAAGCTAACAATACAAAACGAGAGAATGACCCAGCCAAAAGAAGAGAACTACAGGCAAGTTTCTTTAATGAACATAGACACAAAAAATATCCTCAAGATCCTGGGTAACAGAATGCAACAAATCACTGAAAAAGATCAGATATCATTACAAAGAAAGATTCATCAAGTAGGGATGCAGAGATGGATCAACATATGCAAGCCAATATGTGTAATACATCGTATAGACAGAAGTAAGAACAAAAACACATGATATCTCAATTTGTATGCCTTTGAAAGTACCTTTGACAAAATCCAGTATCCATTCCACATAAAAACCCTGAAGAACGGAAATATAAAATGACTTTATCTCAATCTGATAAGAGCCAAACCACTGGCCAACATATTAAATGGGGAGAACCTGAAAGCCTTCACTCTAAAATTAAGAACAAGATAAGGATGCTCATATCAACACACTCATCCAGTATATTTTTTGAAAGAGTAGCCAGAGCAATCAGGCATGAGAAAGAAATAAAAGAGGTACAGGAAATGAAAAGTTCAAATTATTATTGTTTGCAGATGACAAGCTCTTATACAGAGAAGACCCAAAGCATTCCACTAGAAGACTCCTAAAATTAACAAAATCAGTAGCAAGACCCAAAGTTCACACACACACACACACACTCACACACACACACACACACACACTCCCAATAATGTTTCTGTACACCAATAATGTTCCTGAAAAAGAATAGGAATACGATACCATTCACAATAGCATCAAGAAAAATGAAATACTTAAAAAAATCAATTTGAAAAGGGAAGTGAAATTTCTCTACAATAAAAAATTACAGTACTCTGAAAAAGGAGATCAAAGAGGACATCAGAAAATGGAAAGATATCCTGATCCTGGATAAACAGACCCAATATAATCAAAGTGGCTATATTTCTAAAACCCATATACAGATTTAACAAATCCCAATCAAAATACCAACAGCATTCTCCAAAGAACTGGAAAATAAATTATAAGGTTCATATAGAACTAGAAGAGACTTAGAGTAGCAAAAGCATTCTGAGCAACAAGAGCAAAGCAGGTGATATAACAATTGTGGACTTCAAGTTATACTACAAAGTTACAGAGCTAAAATAGTCTGCTGTTGAAAAAAGAAGATATGTAGATCAATGGAATAGAATAGACAGACTGAAGGATGGGGAGACAACACCAGAAGATCCACCCCCCCCCTAATTTTTTCAAAAGGGGACCAAAACCACACACTTGAAGACAGACAGTCTCTTTAACAAATGGTGCTGGGAAATTGTCCATATGCATAAGATTGAGTATAGACCCATATCTCTCACTATGTATTAACCTAAAATCAAAATGGATCAAAGATATAAATGTTAAAGGCATAGGCAAGAACTTTCTGAACAGAATCCCAAAGGCACATGAAATAATACCAAATTGGATTATATCAAGTTAAAAAATTTCTGCACAGCAAAAGAAGCAATAAAGTGAAGAGGTAACCTACAGAATGGAGAAAATCTTTTTAGTTATTCCTTAGACAGAGGACTAATATCTAGAATACAAAAGGTACTCAAAAAATTAGACCCCTTTCAGTAGGGCCTGAAGGATCACCAATAAGAAAAATGCTACCAATAGGCAGAATCTATAGTGGTATATCTGGTCATTTAGCTGACCTGAAGCTGAAAATACTACCAGAACTTTGGAGGTTCTCTATGTCACTGAATCAATAGGCAAAGAAGGGTGCAAATAATACAGTTACCCAGAAAGAAGGAACAAGGAGGAAAGAGAACTCTTTCTAGAACCAGAGCCTTTTCTGGGGAATATATATTTAGATATCTATAGATATAGATATCTAAATATATAACCCAGTACCAGGGATTGAACTCAAGCTCTGATGCTTGCAAGGCAGGTGTGGTACCACTTGAGCTAAATCACTAAATCCGTGGCCCTTGGAGAATATATTAGTATTTCTGTGTGCAAACCATAAAAGTTAATTGAAAACCAAGAAAACAATGCAGATGGATCATTCATATGTTATAGCCCCAGACCCCATCCTCTTGCCACTACTATGTCCTCCTGGTGTAGTGGCCAAGGGCCTGGACAGGAAGTAGAACCCTATGCCTGAATGCTATGTCTGCCTCTAGCTACCAAGGTTCAAACAGGAATGTTATTTCACTTCCTAGATCTTGTTTTCTTTCCTGTATATCCTGTTGTTGTTTCCTGTGTCCTCTGAGATTGTGAGGATCAAATGGGACAATAAAGGCTACACCCTTTGTATAAAGTTAACAAGGATATTTTCATTATCGGCAAAGCACAAGGGTGAATCTCACCTCCCTCCTCTCACAGGTGCCATAGAAGATGTCGTGGAGCCTTGAGGGATGGTACACGTGGTACCAGGGGACACCATCCAGAGAGAAAGTTCCTCAGGAGACCTGGAGGACAGGAGGAGCTTCAGGGTTTAATGGGATGTGGTTCAGTCTGAACCTGCTGCATCCACCAGGTCTCACCTGGAGAAATGCAGGGGACTCCAGCGTGGACCAGGCTCAACAGGTGAGTGATTCTGGGGATGGGGTGCCCAGAGGTAGCAGAGAAAGCTAGCATAGAGACACAGGGACAGGGATCCAGGTGCTGTGAATCTGGACCCCGGATCAAAACACAGATTGTCTACAGTAGCAAATACCCAGAAGCTTTAGCCGTGTCTCCTGACAGGCCAGGACAGGGTAGTATGCTCACAGGTGGAATTCAAATCAGCAGCAGAAACTAGCAAACTCTGATCTTGACTAGTCCCAGGCTCTTTTGGTACCCTCTAATCATTCTCTCCTAAAAAAAAAAATCCTGCAAGATCACAGATATGGGAAATCAGGGCCAATGAGGAAAAAGTGATTTACTCAGGACACAAAGTTGGAAGTGGAACAGGGACAGGAATACAGTCCTTTCAAACTCCCAAATCCACTTGACCACTACTATGCATAATGAAGCTAGAGAATCAGCCTGCAGTGGAGCACACTGAGTGGAAGAGCCCCCCCCCCCCCCCCGCCTATGACACTTTTCTCTCAATCCCTTCACCATAAAAAAGGAAGTAGGGGTCCTGGGGGTATATTACAGTTTGTGTTTAGATGCCCCTTCCAAAGCCTCATGCAGATGAGGCGAGACTTTCTTTTTGACAGATAGTTGAATCTGGAATGTGTGATGCTGGGATTAAGGTGAGAGATTATTAATCCACTACAAGGGAGTGACAGGTGTAGTGCCGCCCTAATCCCAGTAGTCTGGCTGGGCTGAAAGAGGCAGAAAGACAGGAGAACTCTTTCCCTTGTTGCCTTCGCTATGCTGTGGGCCTCATGAACTGCCTCTTGTCACCTTTGCTGCCTTGCGTGTGCCATATTGGTCTTCTCTGTGGTGCTTGTTTGGCATCCCAGCCTCAGAGCCTGTGGATTATGGACTGAAACCTCTGTGAATTGTAAACCAAATGAACCCCTTCCCTTTTAACTTTGGGTGTTGGGTATTTTGTCTCAACAATGAAAGAATAGTAACTAACACAGCGTAGTAGCGTGTCTCTCGGAGCCCAGCATTCCAGGGCAGTGAGGTTTGCATGCATACGAGCATAGGAAATGCTGGCTACCACATCTTTTGAGATAGCTTCTGCTGGAGGGCCACTCTCTCAGTTTGGGACAGCCTCAGTCTTTTTATTTCAGTTCTGAGACATGTTTTTTCAAGGAAGCATTTTCATTTGCAGATACCAATTTAGTATCTGCCATATAGAGAGGCTCAGATAAAAATGTGAAATTTACTTTTGTCTGATACTATCAAGGAAAAGGAAAATGGGAAATAGACACATTGTCCTAATATATTTTTTTCCTTGAAAACCTGAATATATTCTCCAGGAAAGATGTACAGAAGAAAGAGCTCATCTGGCTGTGTGGCCCCCCGACTGTGGCACTTAGGAAAGACCCTGCCTTCATATACACTGCTTCTGCCCGAGAGACAATGTCTGTCTTGCTTGCTTGTTTATTTTTTTGGATTTTATTAAGCCAGTTTTATATAGGAGAATTTTTTTAAAGGAATGGGAAATTAGAAGTGATTGTAAGAACATAAGAGGAAACTGCTCATGGAATGATCGGGATGAGGGAAGCCCTTCCCCCCTATTGTCACAGACTTGCTCTGATGGTCACAGAGGCCAAAGGACAGGCCTAAAATACACGGTAAGTTAGTGCTTTCTTTCAGCTCAAAACCCCCAAGCTGTGCCTTCTTCTGGGAACAGTTCTTTTGCTTTAGAGATGATCTCCGGTTTATCTCCATTGACAATGCTTCCTAAGCCTTCCCAGGACCTGGGATACCTTCTGCCCCAAAAACATAGACTCCTCCAGGGAGAGGGCAGCAGTGTCACACGGGCACATGCGGAGCTGCGGGAGCACCGGGGAGGGCACTTAGTGGCATTGCACAACATGGTGTCGGATTCTCTGTTGCTGCAGAGTCATGGGAAGAGGCCACTAACAGGATCCCTGTCAGGAATGGTTCTGCCTGCCACGAACATTTGCAGTGTCACCCCCTCTACTGTAGTGATGACAAAGAGCCCCACACGCAGAGACAAGATACAGAATATTCAGCTTGGATGGAGATAGCGGAACTATTGCACCATACAAATGAGAGAAAGGAGCCAGTCCCCAGCTAATTATTAGAAAGGGAAGGCAGCACATTACAGTAAGCCTTGGAGAAATCAGCCCTCCTTGGCTACACGGTGACAAAAATGTCATTTTCTAAAAACATGAATGTATCCAAAAAAGAAAGAAAATTTAAGATCTGATATCTCCACAGGGCACATGGGAAGAAGGACTCACAGAAGTAAGTTTCTCCCTAGTACTTACCACAAATTCAATTAAATAATTAAGTGATTCATTTCTTTTTTTTTTTTTTGAGACAGGGTCTCACTTTGTAGTTGAGGCTGCCCAGGCAAACCTTGAACTCAGCAATCTTCCTGCCTCTGCCTCCCAAGTGCTAGGATTACAGGCGGTGGCCACAACGCCTGGCATTGTGGTATGTGGTACTGATTGCTGGTGGGCGTGAGTCACCACTCCCAGTATTGTTGTATGTGGTTACTGAGGATTGAACCAGGGACCTTGTGCTTGCTAGGGAGGCGCTGGAAATACTGAGCTAAATCTCCAACCCAATGATTCATTTCTTACTGTCCTATTTTTACCACTAGAATTTCAGCCTTTGGGATTAGAAACCTTCTTCATCTTGTCTACTACTGTATAATCAATACATAACACATAGTTTGTATATTATAGGTACTTTCCTTACAATCAGTTTTAAAGGAAAGGGAATTTGTGCATAGGATGAAGTTGGAGGTTGGATAAATCCTGTAATCTGCCCTTTTGACTTGCTTATAAATTAACATGGTTACATTAATTATGCAGTGATCATTGTGTAATTATCATTCCAAACTCTGGTTGTTCTATTTCCAGATGAGCCTGCCTTCCAGATGTTCCACCACCCATCTCCTGAACATTCACTTTTAAGCCTCCATGGAGACCACAACATGTAATGGATCAGAAGAGTCCTCAACCATCTTCTACCTTACAGGCATTCCCTCTCTGCCGACTTCTCTCTTCCTTCCTGTCTTCTTCATCTTTCTCCTTCTTTACCTGCTCATCCTTGCAGGTAACACCCTCATCCTGGTGGCCGTGGGGTCAGAGCCCAGCCTCCACAAGCCCATGTACTTCTTTCTGATCAATCTCTCAGCCCTGGACATCTTTTTCACCACAACCACTGTCCCCAAGATGCTGTCCCTATTCTTGTTAGGGGACCGCTTCCTCAGCTTCCCCGTCTGTTTTCTGCAGATGTATCTGTTCCATAGCTTCTCCTGCTCAGAAGCCTTCATCCTGGTGGTCATGGCCTATGACCGCTATGTGGCCATCTGCCGCCCACTGCACTACCCTGTCCACATGACCCCACAGACCAATGCTGCACTGGCAGCCAGTGCCTGGCTCACCGCCCTCCTCCTGCCCATCCCAGCAGTGGTGCAGACGTCTCAGATGACATATAACAACGTTGCCTACATCTACCACTGCTTCTGTGACCACTTGGCTGTTGTGCAGGCTTCCTGCTCTGACACCAGGCCCCAGACCCTCATGGGCTTCTGCATTGCCATGGTGGTGTCCTTCCTTCCCCTTTTCCTGGTCCTTCTCTCATATGCCCACATTCTGGCCTCAGTGCTTCGCATCAACTCCCAGAAAGGGCGGTCAAAGGCCTTCTCCACCTGCAGCTCGCACCTGCTGGTGGTGGGCACCTACTACTCATCCATTGCCATAGCCTATGTGGCCTACATAGCTGACCTGCCCCTGGACTTCCACATCATGGGCAACGTAGTATATGCTATTCTCACACCAGTGCTGAACCCTCTTATCTACACACTGAGGAACAAGGACGTCAAAAGAGCCACCGTCAAAATGACATGCCTGGGAAAAAAAGAATTATAGGAATCTCTGACTCAAAGAGGCAACCTGATCTTCTCTCATAAACTGACATTAGAAGGAAATACGGAAAAATTCAGGCAGCCAGATAGAGCAATCATTCTCAAAGTACAGCTTTAAGTAGTTTTTCCTTGTAATCAAACGATAGAATTTTCCTCAATTCATGGACAAAATGTTTTAAATTGTACATCCTAAATTTTACAAGACTGAGTATGATTGATACCTCATTACCACTCACTTAAACAATGCTGATTCTTAAATCCTCTGAGTATTTGACTACAAAGAAATTTAGTCATTTCCCTTGAATCTATTCTTTCAATATTTCTGAAAATCTTTAGCATTTCTGGAAGGAAGATATGAATCACTCTTGCCCTTTTTGTAGAAATAACTGCGTAGAAACACACTGCAAAGGAAAAACTGAAAGTGCTGCCTCAATCTTAGCCTCCCGGACATTCCTACTCTCACCCATATTTCTGTGTTAGCCGCACAGGGGATTTACCTCTGCTGTCTGGGCCTTGATGGAGTCTCAAAAGCCAGGCATACTTCCCACGTAGCTCGTGCACTGCCATATGTGTCCCTTAGGGGACCTGTTTGGATAAAAAGAATTCAATTCTTTTCTATCTCGGCACTCTGTTGTTTCCTTATTCGCGAAATCAAGTAGCAAAATACAGAAGTTTCTCCTTATCAGCAATATGATGAGATCTGATTTTAAAACAGAGTGGGTACTTCAATTTTATAAAGTTTATTACAGTAAAAGACACATGGCCATTAATCCATCTCAAAATACTCCTCCTGACTTTGAACACATTCCTCCCACCCTTCGTGTCACCTTCTAAAGCAGTTCTGGAAGTGCTCTTCTGTATCTGTAGTGGCATTGTCGTGGCTGCCTTGACACCCTGGATCAGTTCAAAATGTTCACTTTTCCTGGTCACGCTGACTTTGTGGAAGAGCCGGAAGTTGCACGGTGTCAGATCCAGCAAATAAGTCAAAAAGGACACATGGCAATGGTTTTATGAACTTACCTTTCTGATTTTTGTGCACTGAAGAACACTTTACAGTGAAAAAAACCACCACAGAATGGATTTTACAATCATTTACTTATCTAATAAAGTATCAATATCCAGAATATATAAAGAATTCCTGCAACTCAATAACAAAACCACGAACAGCTCAACTTAAACATAAAGAAAGGACTCGAGAAGAAAATATACAAACCCCCAGTGAGCACAATTAGACCACCATGAGATGCCACATTCACCCATCCAGATAGATACTGTTTAAAAAAACTAAGTGTTGGTGAGAAGGTAGAAAGAGTGAGGCACTGTTAATAGGAATATAAAAGGTATAGCCATTATAGAAGACAGTGTGGCAGTCCTCAAGAAATTAAACAGAATTACCACATAATCCAGAAATTCCAATATCTAAAAGAATAGAAACCAGGGCCCTGAAGGGATACTTGTTTATCAATGTTCAGATTCACAGTAGTGAAGAGAACCTGAGTTTTTAAAAAAATGTTTTAATGGGGCCGGAGATTTAGCTCAGTGGTTCCCATATCTGCCTAGCAAGCTCGAGGTCCTGGTTTGATTCCCGGTAACCACGTACAACAATAACAGGCATGGTGACTCATGCCCACTGGCAATCAGTACCATATACCACAAATGCTGGGCTTGGTGGCTCATGCCCGTCATCCCAGCGCTCGGGAGGCAGAGGCAGGAGGATTGCTGAGTTCCAGGCTTGCCTGGGCTACATAGTGAGCTCAGGACCAGCCTGAACTACACAGTGAGACCCTGTCTCAAAAAAAAAAGTTTTAATGGCCATAACCCCACGGGTCATTGAATAACCTGTGGCTGGCTGTCCTTTCACCACATTCTCACTTTGGTACCACATAGCTGTGGCCAGAGGGCACGAGATGGAGTTTAATTATATTTAACACAGAGACTTAAGAATCTGAGTAGGGTAGCTGGGATTGGGAAGAAGCCAGCCAAAGGGTACAAAGTTGCAGTTAGGCAAGAGGAATAAGTTCAGGAGACCTATTACATAATATGGTAACAATTATTAATAATAATATATCCTATATTTGCAAATGCCAAAGAGAAAAGACTTTAAGTGTTCTCAGAAAAGAAGAGGTAATATATGCTAATTAATTTAGTCCTTCTAAAATGTAAAAGCATTTCAAAACATCATGTTATATATGACAATATACACATATTTATTTGTCAATTTAGTAAATAAAAAGAATCAGTGGAGCAGTTTGCCTTGAAAAGGAAAGAGCAGGCTTGGGAGGCCTGGGGCCTTCAGGTGAGCGGTTTTACCCATAAATCCCAGGTAGAGATGAGGAAGCTTCCAGTGATCTGATGGTGCCATCTTTTTCCTTCTCCCTCAGGCTGGACTCCACCCTCACTTCGCTCTCCTGGAAGAGCACAGCAGTCCCTCGACTGGCCTCTGTGCCTTGTGGCCACCTTCCACTCCATCATGTAGTCCCTGGTCTACAAGTCTGGTCACAAATCTACTGTCCTAGATGTGATTTAGACCTGGCACCAAGTCATCGCTTTGACCTCAAATCATGCCTCTGTCTCTTGCATGGCAATTCTGAACTAAAAGCTTCTCAAACATCTCCAGTTGTCACTGTAACCAGTTCACAGACTTGGTCTTCCTGAATCTGTCTTCCTCCTTGCTTAAATCAAGCCAGGTTTTTCTTTTTTTTTTTTTTTGAGACAAGGTCTTGCTTTGTAGTGCAGACTGGCCCTGAACTTACCATGTAGCCCAGGCAAGCCTCAGACTCCAGTCTTTGCCTTGTCTTTGCCTCCTGAGTGCTGAGATTACAGGTGTGAGCCGCCACGCCCGGCAAGCCAGGGTTTTCTTGAGTCTGTGCTGGCATCTCACCCTGAAAGTGGCTAGACACCTTTTGATGTGACCCAAGCACTTTATAATTCCCCTCTCATAGCTTTTCCCCCTATTTTTTTAGCCTTAAGAGAGGAACACTCAGAGCACAGGGATCACATTAGCCTGTGCTGACCCCTACTTATTTACTTTCCTCTTTCAATTCTTTTTCACTTCAGCATTCTAATGTGCTGGATATATACTCAAAAAATGAAGTAAAATATGTTGTCACTATGTTTATATGTACTTTTACATAAAAATGTATGATGATGTGTATTACCTGTTGCTATTTATGCATCTAGTGCCACGGGCTCCAACTGACCCGTGTCTATGGGATGCTCTCATCACAGCTTTCTTTCCCCTGGTGGACCATATCTAAACTGCAATCTAATTCTTTGTCATCACAGTGTCCTAATGAATATAATGAATAGCCATACACATCCCTTTATGGGCACATGCAGGACTTCTCCTGGAATATATAATATACCAAAGAATGAAATAGTTTGGTCATAGGGTTTGCATGACCTTGAGCCAAACGTTATTTGTGGAGCCCTTATATGCAAGTTCATCTACTCTCTGATCTCAGTATCAGTCCTCACAAGGCTTTCAGGGCCGTTCTTAAACATGCAGAGAGCGACCAACAATCTGAGTCACCCGGTAGCAGGTTCTTAGCTGAGACCAAACAAGACAATGCTACACCTTCACTGTAACTGAATGTCCTTTATAGTCTATCTAGAGGCACCTTTTTTTTTCTTTTTTGCATTTTAGTGCTCTTTCATGGTGATTTTACTATTTAAAAAGTATTCCATGCATAGTGCAAAGTACTACTTCATGCTCCAAAGTGCAGGTGCACTACAGTGTATTTATGAAGAGAATATGTGTGTTAGATAAGCTTTGAGTATACATTATTGTGCTGTTGGCTATCAGTTCAATGTCAATGAATTAATAATATACATTAAACAAAATTTCTTTGTACAGAAACATATGGAAATCACATTATGTATTTTTGCCTAACAAAAGTATTGTAGTTATAGATGTGCAGAAACTTAACCCAGTATTTCCCCTGGAGCAAAGATTTGGCCTTTATTCAGTATCTGCAATAAGTTTATAAAATGCAATTACTGAAAATAAAGAAAATGGGCTGTGCTTTAAGATTGTTTTCCAAAATGGTTATGTGATTCAAACGCTGAGCAGTAATGGACTATGTGGTTCTCATTTCTCGCATATTCATCAAAATTCGCTGTTACTCAGCTTTCTAATTTTTGCGATTCTTATTAGGCTAGAAAAGCTTCTTGATCCTGTTCAATTTTTATATTTTAGATTACTTACAAATATGAACACTATTTTATGCACTTATTCACCACCAGCACATCTGCTTCTGTGAGTTGCTTATTGAGAAACTTGGCTCATGGCTTTAGAGTTCTCATCTTATTGCTTTGTAGGGATTCTATAATCTGCTTTTGTCACCTTCACATATTGCAAACATATTTTCTCAGTTTTTATTAGTCCTTCTTGAATAGAAATCCTTAATTTGACATAGTCAAAGCTATTTTGTTGTTTGCATTATGATCTAAACTTTTTTAGCCTTTCCTTCTGCACACATCACAAAAGTATTTTTGAGCATTTCTTTCATTAGCTTCCTAGTTTTATGTCCCACATGTATGTCTTGAATCCAGGTAGAGTTTGTGTTTAAAGTGTAAAGGAGGTATTCGTCTTTCTTTGCTTTATATTGAAAACTATTTTCTGGACTCTGTTGTTTAAAAATATGTTCTTTCTGGGTTAGGGATTTAGCTCAGTGGTTCTGGTGCCTGCCTAGCAAGCGCGAGGTCCCTGGTTTGATCCCCAGTAACCACGTGCAACAACACTGGGCGTGATGACTCATCCCTGTGATCCCAGCACTTGGGAGGCAGAGGCAGGAGGATTGCTGAGTTCGAGGCTTGCCTGGGCTACAGAGTGAGTTCAGGGCCAGCCTGAACTATAAAGTGAGATCCTGTCTCAAACAAACAAACAAACAAACAAAACAACTATTCTTTCTACTTGTTTTATAGTGCCATCTTTGTCAGTGTCAAATTCCTATTTATTGTGCCTACTGCTGCTAAGCTACCTATTTTGTACTGATTTGTCTATTGCTATGCCAGAACCATACTGTTTTATTTTTAGTTTTCAAGTATATTTTTTTCTTACTGAACAGAGGAAGGCCCTTTAACACTTTTGTATATTTCAAAGTGGACCTAGGTACTTACTTGTCTTTTTCTTTTGTTAAAATTTTGGAATAAGTTTGTGAGCTCTTTCAAAAGCCTACTAATAATTTGAGGGTATTATATTTTATACCCCTTCACTTATTTGATAGACCTCTCTGGTTAGTCTTGTTTTTCATGTCTCTCATTCAGGATTTTAACTTTTGAAACAAAACTGTAGCAACTTTCAGTACTACAGTCTCCATTATTTATATTACTATTAGGAAAGTCTTCTAAAAGCTTTTTCTATTTATTGTGCTAAAAAAAGAAAATCAGTTTCTAGCTAGTCTAGAGGTCCCACACTGTGACCCTACAGACTGAATTGTTATGACTTTATTACTTGCATGGATTCTTCATTAGATAAGTGAAGCCAGGTGAGGACAGGAACTGGGCCTGTCTCTCCCAGGTCTGTACCCCAAACCTCTCCTAGGGCCTGGAACCTAGTAGGGGCTTTTCCGAAGGCTTCAGAGTAAATTAAAGAAAAATTGGAGCAACACTCAGTTCTCCTGGTGGAGGTCCATGTTATTCCCATCAAACTGCCTCTGCTCACTAAATGCCCCTCCCTTAATGTCACATGAAGTGCCGGAAGTGGATTGGTACTCAGTGAATAAAACAAAGTCAAGGGACAGTTTTCCTCCAAAAGCCCTTGAAGCATGACTCATGGTGACTCGGGATTCCAAGCTCCCCATCGCCAGGACAAGCAGCTGATGGAGAAGAAAAACTTGGAAGTAAGATATGTAGGCTAAAAGGTTGTGGAGACCAAGATCTACAAATTAGTCTAAGTGCCTGAAAGGGGCCTATCTGCCCAATAGTCATACAACCAGCACTAGGACCTTTTTCTCAATCTCTTCTCCCCAAACAATCTTGCACCTCCTCAACCTAGTCCTAACATCCTCAAGATACTAAGTCCTCATTTATTTTCCTTTGATGCCCTTTTATCCCCGTGCAGATTTGATATGACACATCTGTATCAACTGCCTTATATAATCATGGGCCCTACTTTCTCTTAGATTACCTGCTTCTCTCAGGTCTGCTTCATCCTCTGAAGATACCTGTATCCTCTCATCACCTTGCAAGGCCTGGAGGTGGAGACCCAGTATGACTCATCTCAGACCTTACAGCTCTGTACAAACTCTGACACAGAACAGAGTCAATCTTGCAACTAAATAAATTTTATGGCAGATAATAAGTCATCAGTGGATGTTGATTGATTTGTTTTCCAACTCTGTTTACTTTTGGATTACTTTACTGATAATGGAGAGAGGGCTGCTCCTTTTCCCAATACCTAAGTGAAAGGAAGATAATAGCTATAAAAGAAAAATGTTTATCATAAGGCTATCTGACTTCCTTGAAGTAGAGATCCTAATGAATGGAATGGAAGAAATATTCAAAGATAAATAGCAGGAAAGTGCCATGAAATGACTAATTTGCAGCATTGAAATATATAGTGTATTTGAAGAAAAATCAGTGCAGGAAGATCAATAACTATATATTACTTGATTAAGATATCAAAGATCAAGGATAAAGAAAAAATATTTCAAGCTCTTAGGAAGAAAAAGTGTCTTCTCCTCAGCATCATTCAACGTCACAACACAATGAAGCAATTTCTTCAAAGTCATCCAAGCCTAAGGCAACAAGGAGGGTCTCAAATGCAAAGGAACTCGAGTAGGGCAGCACCTAAGAGCTCTTCCTTAGAAACCTACTACAGAAGAAATCCAGACACACAATAAATCAATCAAAATAAGGAGTTATTGGGCCGGAGGGTTAGCTCAGTGGTTCCGGCGCCTGCCTCGCAAGCGTAAGGACCTGAGTTCGATCCCCGGTTACCACATATAATGCTGGGCGTGGTGGCTCACGCCTGTAATCCCAGCACTCGGGAGGCAGAGACGGGAGGATTGCTGAGTTCGCGGCAGCTTGCCTGGGCACCATAGTGAGCTCAGGGCCAGCC